>JAUCMX010000024.1:12146859-12406859 GCA_033459395.1 Hemibagrus guttatus
TCTGAACAGTGAATTCAAATGTTGAAACAGTCTAAAACATGTAAGTGTAAAAGTTAAAATGTGCAAATCTTTGACATTTTATAGTATTTTTAAGCCTAAAATGCTCCTCTGCTTTTAATTCTGTCCTTTTATGCTCCAAAAGAAAGTCATCCAATTTCCTCTCCATCAAAAAAGGTGTGGATTCTTGTGAAGTGTGAATCATAGTATGATTCTGACGTGATAAGGTGTGATATTCTTAATGAAAGCTCATCCAAATCCCCATGACAACAAGCACAGATAGCTAAGATTAACAGGTGGAATAATGACCTGACAATATGAATCCTAGATATTTTCACCCAACACTTAGGGTTTGTTTTGTCAGCACCATAGCACTTATTATTATTAAATGCAGGACCAAACAGTTCATGAACATTTAATATTTTCTTCTAATACTGGCTAGATACAAATGTAAGTGTTGAGACAGAGAGGAATATTCTACAGTTTTGCATGAAAACACATACAAATAATTTCATGTATATTTCAGTTTGACACACTACATCCTCAGATAAAATGTCACTAAACACATGGATGCAAAATTGTTAATGTCTTTTATCTTAGAGTTTGTCTTTGGTTTCTGTATTTTTAATTGTGTCTTAAAAGTCAGTAAATAAATGAAATAAGTTTGTTTTGTAGGGACTTTTGTCAACTTTCTTGACATTTATAGAGAACCTTGGCCTTTTCTGGAAAACGATATTTCATTAGACTTTACCATGACGCATTGTGTCATACATTTTTTATAATGCTTAGCTTGATCCTGTGTGCTCTACAAGGTTAATGTGGTACCCAGTTGAATAGTTGAATAATGACCTGATAGTGTGGTGATGTAGAGACATGGGAGACCCTGGAGCACTGAATAATGCAAGATCCAGACAAATAAACAACATAAATACACATCCACATGTGCAGAAGCTCTCTCTGCTAGAGCATTGCATGTTTCCCTCATTACAGCCCTGGTATTACAGGTACATCTGGATGGAGGACTTTTTTTGTTCAGTATTGGGTTATATAAAAACATGTAAGTGTGGGATTTCCTGAAAAGCTTTGACACAGATGCTAAAACTGACTTCAGGCTACCTTGCACATTATGTGAACTTGTGTGCAATATATAAGACATGAGACACCCACCCTGCAGCTCACTAATAATCTGATCATTATATGATTTTGTTGTGGTCTTGTAACAGATACTCTGAAATCAGTTTAAGGTAATCAAATTTGAAGAAATCTGTTTTTAAAAAAATGTCAGTTGTCAGAACAGAAACTCAAAGGAAGATGCAGGTGCAGGTTAGCATGATATTTACTTAAAGTATCAGACAAATCCAAAGCATAAGGCTTAAAAATCTTACAATGGTAACAGCCCCTTTCTGGTGATTAACAAACAGGATATCAGACTGCAAACAAGCTCAATAACTTCAAGAACACACTGTAACTGAGCAAGTACGTCACAATGTGTGTGAAACAAAATGTGGCTTATTAAAGTGCACTATGATTATGAACAGGTGAGTGGAATGTGACTGTGAATGTGGAAGTGCAGGTGTGTTGTGAGAAGTGTTAACTCAATGGTTAAAATGTTAGACTACTGATTGAAAGGTTGTGAGTTTGACCAGGACTACCAAGCTGCCAGTGCTGGGCCCCTGAGCAAGGCCCTTAATCCTCAGTTGTATGAGATAAATGTAAGTCACTCTGGATAAGGGCGTCTGTCAAATGCCAGAAATGTGAATATATGTGGAGTCCGGTGTGGGCATGTTTTAGACTGCTCTGTTTGAGGGAAAGTGAAGTTGGTTTGGTTGGACCTGACACCAATAAACAATAATCTAAATTTAGGAAAAAGTAAAAGGAATTGCTCTACATCTTTTGATTAACATAAAGACAACTTGAATAAAGGCTCAATTAATGTGCACTTTGCAGACCAAACACATGTAAGTTTTTTTCTAAAAGGTGAGGTTTCTTAGGTTTTATTACAGTCAAATCACAATTATTTCTCAAATCACTCAATGTCTTATAATAAGCTTTTCTTGACTCACTTACACCGATGAGGCATAACATTATAACCAACTGCGTAATATTGTGCTGGTCCCCCTTTTGCTGCTAAACAGCCCTGACCCGTCATGCACTGTGTATTCTGACACCTTTCTATCAGAACCAGCATTAACTTCTTCAGCAATTTGAGCAACAGTAGCTCGTCTGTTGGTTACCCATTTTTCCTGCTTCTAACACATCAACTTTGAGGACAAAATGTTCACTTGCTGCCTAATATATCCCAGTGTTATTCACTTCACCTGTCACTGCTCATAATGTTATACCTGATCGGTATACCCATATTCCTTGGATAGATTTACAAAATGTAGAGTATTTTAAACCAACAAAAACACTAAATTCAAGTTTAAAAATGGCCACTTTGTATAGAAGTGTATTTACCACTAAATTTAATTGTGAGACTCTTTAACATCAAGTAAGTTCTGGTTAATTGCGTAAACAAACAATCAACAAGAAATCAGCAAGTACTAGTTTATTTGACCAGTTCTGTCTTAGAAGAGGATAATTTCTCCATTTAGTCCAGGAAAACATTTGCAGTAAATTAGATCATGTGTGGATTATGCTCATGTTCCTAATGGTAATAACGGTAGGGTAGGTATATCTTTATTTGAAGAACTGATCATAAAGATCTCTAGGTGATTCTTGGTGCCACTTACTGAATTCTAAGGATGATTTGAGTCACCTACAGCAGGTCTATCTATTATCTGCATGTCCTTCCTCTGTTTTGACAGCTTTAGGAGATAGCTAATGTCAGATAGCCTGCAGACTGAGATGAACTGTGCTTTAATTAAGTCGTCAGTTGAGGAGATGTAAGAGTAGTAATGAGACAGGTTGGGGTGGTGAAAATGTCAGGGATCTGTACTCACAAAGATGTTTGTCATTAATGATCTGGGTCTTTTATTCAAGTCATCCACAAACATTCAGCCAAAATCCAGCATGAATTCTGACAAAGACACCTACTGCATGTAAGAATTCTCTATATTTATAATACATCACTTTAGTCACTATATTGATCTTATAATAAAAGTGAAATAAAATACAATTAAATATAATGTTAATTTTTGAACAAATATGGTACAATAGCTGGAGTTCCAGCTCCAAACAAATGATCTGGACCACCAACATCCGTCCAAATAAGATGAGGAGGCATCACAAATAATCTTGCTTCTCAATGCAGAAAGCTCTGCCCCTACACCAAAGGGAGAAGCTGTAATTAACTAAAGTCTGGCTAAACAAAAGCCAGTGTGATTTTAGTATGATTCAGTCAGAACAAACACTGCCAGAGGAATATGGTTAATGTTAGCTGAACATTAGCCAGCTAATGAATGAGCTACACTATATTGCCAAAAGTTTTGGGACACCCCTCCAAGTCATTGAATTCAGGTGTTTGTTTTTCAGGGGTTGGGCTTGGCCCCTTAGTTCCAGTGACAGGAACTCTTAATGCTTCAGCATACCAAGACATTTTGGACAATTTCATGCCCCTAACTTTGTGGGAACAGTATGGGGATGACCCCTTCCTGTTCCAACATGACTGCACACCAGTGCACAAAGCAAGGTCATAAAGACATGGATGAGCGAGTTTGGTGTGGAGGAACTTCACAGAGTCCTGACCTCAACCCGATAGAACACCTTTTGGATGAATTAGAGCGGAGACTGCGAGTCAGGCCTTCTTGTCCACCATCAGTGCCTGACCTCACAAATCCACTTCTAGAGGAATTCCCATAAACACACTCCTAAACCTTGTGGAAAGCCTTCCCAGAAGAGTTGAAGCTGTTATAGCTGCAAAGGGCAGACCAACTTCATATTACAGTCATGTGCATGTAAAGGCAGACGTCCCAGTTTTGTGCCTGGCCAGGAAGGGGTCATCACCAAACTGTTCCCACAAAGTTGGGAACATGAAATTGTCCAAAATGTCTTGGTATGCTGAAGCATTAAGAATTGCTTTCACTGGAACTAAGGGGCCAAGCCCAACCCCTGAAAAACAACACCTGAATTCAATGATTTGGAGGGGTGTCCTAAAACTTTGGTGTCCCAAGTCTTTCATATGCTCTTCTCAACTTTTTGTTTAACATGTCTGACAATTTAACATGTCTGAATCACTGCACCAGTTTTATTAATTTTTATAATTAAGCTTAATAACTTTTTTCCAGCAACTTAAAGCCTGAACAAAACATAATGGCTCGCAAGCTAAATATACATTCAAAGGTAAATTCCCATCATTTTCAGGTCACAGTTTGCCAGCCTATAATTAAATCCCAGTTTCTATATAATTATGAATCATTCATTAGATGTCTGAGAAAAAAATCACACTAGAATAATAACATTCCAAAAACAAATCCCTTAAATCATTATGTTATTGCAGTATTAGGCAGTTTGGAGTGAATAACATCCTAAATTAGAGTGATCAAATCTCTTTGTTTAAGCTTGTTAAATAACACTGTATTATCTGATCCATGTGTGATAGAATATGGAGCCCACAGAAAGACATAATGTAATTTTTAAATATCTAAATATATATTTCAAAACATTACTCCAATATGAAGCCTTTACTGTGTCCTTTCATAGGCTCTGTAATAATCCACAATGCACCCCTTTCACCTAAAAGAAAACGAAACCAAAGAAACTAGCTCTATAGATTAATATATTTGGTGGCTCAGTGTCTCTTGCTTACCATGCAAAAGGCCTGGGTTCAAACCCCAGCCACTGGATGCAGTGCCAGTCCCAAGCCTGGGAAAAATGGGAGAGGTGCATCAGGAAGGGCATCCGGTGTAAAACCTGTGCCAAGTTGGTTTGCTGTGGTGACCCCGAACAGGGAGCAGCCGAAAGCAACTTCTTAGACTAATATATGGAGTGAATCTGTATTGTTAGCACTGTTAGATAAAAGAGTTTAAGATTAAACCTGCAATAACATCTCAGCTGGAGTTTTCAGACTTGCACAATCAGAAAGTAAGAATCTGAGTTACTCTTTTCTATCATCTTAAAAACATTTCAATGTTGTAGAAATGACAAATTAAGTTAAATTAATGTTATTTTATGTTTAGCACTTACAGACAAATATCTTAATATCACACACTGCTAGTACACCCTAAATATGAAAAAGATGAATAATGCCTTTAGTATAAATCAACTGTACAGAAATGCCATTGAGAGCAGATGCTGCATCGCTGATTTTAAGACGAATGAGCAGAAATTATGAATTATGTGACCACAGAGGAATCATAGCACAGGTCCTAATTTAGTCCTAAAAATATCCTTCTGTTTTCTTCTATACATACAGACTGATGTCAGTAATATTCTAGACATGAGATTCCCTTAAGCTTATTGTTCATGATCATTTGTATTTATCCCTTGCATGCACTTGATTTATAATGTACATGTGTGTTCTATGGAAATTTCAGTCATTTGTTGTGTTGTGCAGTGCTCAAAGGCAGAATATTGTAATAATGTATTCAGTATGTTGTCTCAGTGTTTTGTTGCTCATCAAGGTTCACGCAGAAACACAGAATACAAATAGCTGTTTCTCTAATATTATTGTGACTCCTCGTAAAAAACATCCTTTGTTTTTCCTATTCCCTGTCAATTTTCTGTCTGGCTTTAAGATTTTTTAGTATAGGGTTATCTTCTTGCCATAACCTGGTTGTGTCAAATCTTCTACCTTGGTAATAGCTTGTGAGTTATATTGAAATATGCCAACTGACATTGATACAACATGCTACCCATAAAGCAGCTTTCTACTTCTAAGCTGTCAGTGATTTACCAGAAATTTCTCTAAATTCGTGCAATTCATGAGCGTCTCTCTTAAAATTCATTATCGTCAGATGAATTATTAACATAGTTTGTACAAAAGTCATCATAGTTTTAAATATTTACAATATTCTTTACCTTGTTAGAAAAAACATTTCTTTATTGGTTTAAGTACAAATATTTATTCAGAATTATTAACAACATGAACGTTAGCTTACAAAAACTAAATGTCAATTTATCTTTGAGTGGAATTTCTGTGCCAAGTTTAGAAAACATGAATGCAAATTTTAGTATGCAAAGCATAATACTCAAAGCATTACCCTTACAGAAATCACACAAACTTTACATGTGATTAATTATAATATACATATGATTAATGTTCTTTGAATTTTGCTGTTGTTGTTTTGTTTTTTGTTTTTCAAGGAATGCTATGGGTTTTTTTGTTAGTTTTGTTTTCACCCAAATTTATTTGTTTTCAAATGTGTGTTTTTTATTTGCTGTTGTATGAATTTGATTTGTGTATTTTTGTGATTTTTTTAATGAATATCTATTTGAGCTCTCATGCAATTTCAGGGCATATATAAAATGCATCTTCACATTTAAAAAAAATTTGATCACATTTTAATCACAAAGGAAAAATGCTTAGATGCTCATGTGTGAGCTGCATGTGATTTTCTGAAAGGGTATATCCACCTGGGAGCTCTGAGAAAGAGGAGCTAATGAAAGAAGTGCATTTGCTTAGGAAAGTGCCTGTGTGTACGCCATGCATTGTTGAGACTCAATAGGATTTGTACTTTCTGCTCCGACATTCACAGCGTGTCCGTGTCCCTAAAGTAATACAATCGGAGTCAGTTTACAGAATAATGAGTTGGTATGAAGAAGTATATGATGTGGTGTAGTGATGCAGTGAAGCAAAAATAATTTAGGACAGACTGGATTCTGAGGACTTGTTGCTGTGTATATAATGATCTGATGTAAAGTAATGTAAAATGTGGAGGCAACACACACATGTGCACACACAGACACACACACTGGAGCATTTCATTCTTTGCAGAATTTTGGTTATTAAAATAGGTCATATCTAGCATTCATTTTCTACATTCATAAATCCTCATTGTCTTTATTTTTCTATTGCAGTTTAGCCAAAGCTTTTTGTCCCTCTTTTCTACCATTATAAAGCACAGTTTCATAGTTACAAAAAGCTTCATTTTTTGATTAAGATCAATTTTTCTGTCCATACTGTTCAATTAAGCTGTGTGTCTCACACATCTTCTGTGTCTACACTGAGTGTGTTCTGGATTTGTAGTGGAGATGGGGTCTTGTGGCGTCTCCTGTTTGCGTTTTTACAGCAGTGAAAATCTAGAACGAGTTATTGCTGCTTCTCTGATGTAAGAGGTTTGAGTATGTCCGTATGCCTTTCTTCCTTGATCTTAAGTTGTCATGTCTCTGGTTCTCCACTGAGGTTGTTTGTCCATCTCTGTCCTTCCTCTGAGTCCTGGGAAAAGAAGGAATACAGTCAAACACAGACACACAAGTGATGTCTTTGGTGAGTAACACATTTAGGCCCCTGTGCTCCACTCTCCTGGGAAAGCTTTCCACTAGATAGATTATGTCTATGGGGATGTGTGTTCAGTCACACGAGCATTACTGAAGTCAGGCACTGATGTTAGGTGAGGAGGTATGGGGTGCAGTCAGTGTTTAGTTCATTCCAAAGGTGTTCAGTGGGGTGGAGGTTAGGACTCTGTGCAGGACACTCGAGATCCTTAACTCCAACCTTCACAAACCCTTCATGGTCTTCATGGACTTCAATTTGTGCATTGTCATGCTGGGACAGGTTTTGGCCTTCACTGACCCAGTTATGGATGTATTTATTACCCAAGTGACCAGTCAAACAGGGTAATAATTATAAGCCTTAAACATTGATGCCTTCCATTAAACTTCCATGCAGTCAAATGCTTTTAACATAGCCTAGGTTTTGGTCGCCCTCTGTTGACAGTAAGTAGAATTACATGAACATTTAAACGCATACAGTATATACCACTACCAAGGCAAATAATCATATGATTGACATGGCATTAAGACCAAATAGGAGAGTGGAGAGTGTGGTTTGGCTTTGCATGTCGAGAATATTCACTGCACTCACCTCATGTATTTGTGTGTGTTGATGTCCTGTGATGTGCAGTGTGTGTCCTATAGGAGTCTGAGAAGCTGATGAGCAGCCAAGATCAGCATGAGCAGTAAGCTTGAATATACTGTCCTAAAGGCCTGGAAGGGTCAGAGAACATCAGCTGTTTCAATAGTCCCATTACCAGCAAAACATAAACCAGTGAGTGATGAACATGTACTGTGTATGTGGGAAACATTCTTTTGTGTTTGTTATAGATGTTATATTTGTGTCTTGACTAGATGTTGACTTCTCAGCTTATAGGTAACATTACTAGTTACCTATAAGATCTTATAAGAAATTGTACTGTCATCAAATTTTCCTCTAAAAAAAATAGTTTTATCTGAACAAGGAAAAAATCTGTTTGAAAAATACTGTGGGATGCTTGTTAAAATGCATGACAGAAAACCTTTAAGGTTTAGTACACCTATATTTCGTTTATGTTGTTGGCCTCAGTATAAAAGCACTGCTTTAAGTGGTCCTGCCTTTTAGTTAAAGGAATCCCCTGTTTAAACAAACAAAATGCAAAAGTACTAATCACAGACTCTTTTCCTTTATGGAGAGTTTTGTGATACAACAGGAGACATGTGTCATTTATATGGTACTTACAGGTAACTGAGGCTATTTAATGTTATTATCATCATCAATCTTCAACATAATTCTGTATATCCTTGCGATTTGAAATCTTTATACATTGTAGTTACATCAAAATGTATTAGGCAAATATAACTACTTACTTTTTTTTAAATATGAAATTCACTATGTGAGACATCTTGAATCCATCTATAGCAAGAATGAAGGATTGCCAAAAAAATGCTGCTGTTGATGTGCTCTACATAGCAGGCGCACAACATGCAAATCATTAAATCTGTATGACCTGAAAGCAATTGGTATCTGAAAGTACACAGAGGAGTTTGCTTTGTCCAAAAGAGATTAACAGAGCCATTCTGGTTATGGATCATTCTCCTGTATTCCTCTACAGGCTCCTCTCAGTACATGGAGAAGGTTATGACTGACTAGTCATAACTAGACTGAATAGTTTTGGGTCAAGATTGTTGATCCAAAAGTAACTGTATAGGGCAGACTAACAATAACTATCATCATAACTATCATAATCATATAATGTAACAGGATTGTGACCCTCACTATGAGCTATTCTGACCTTTACTGTGATTGCAACATGCTAGGAATTTTCCCTGTGGAACTTGAGCATGGTTTTACCTTTAGGGGACTCTTTTTTCCAACCTTAGTCGAGAGACATTTTAGATTCTCAGACTAACAATATGCACTGGATGCTAAGGGGAATTAATCCAGTGGATCTCTGAGAACTAATCAACCCACTGTCATAATTTAGAGACATTATTTAGTTTCCCAGGCTATAAAGCAAGTGGGGAATTAAGATACTGTAGTGCTACACTAATGAGAGCCATGTGTTTAGAATTAGGTTCCTTTCAGTACGAGTCAGTAGTATGTGTTCTGCACCACTTCCACAATCTGAAAAAACTGCAAGACAACAACACATATTACAGATTTTTATATATTTTCATAGGATTTATTACTATGTTTATTACTGTAGTTCAATTTTATTGCTCTCTATAGACATACATATTAGAAGAATATGCTTGAGCTTGTCCAGGCGCTCTACAAATCAGAATATTTCACAACTTTTGTTATTCTGTGGCTTAATCACCTTAATTCATGACTCAGTGTGCAGTTCAGACACTGACCACATTACTTGAACTCTCTTCAGTATCAGGCCAGTATTTGGCAAGTTTCATCTGAAAAGGTTAGTTCTCACAAATCAAAGAAACTCCTACCATCCTTTTCATAAGAAGTTATTTTGTGTCTCAGAAACAGGCAGCCGTTTAACCTTTTACATAGTTTTTACAACTGAGGCGAGAAGACCGCGTCTTCTTCACACGGCTTTCCAACTCAGAATGGACAAAGATAGTATAAATCACTGGAAGGTTTTTGTACCTCGTCAGAAACATTGGACACAGTGGGAATTGTATCCGTTATATCCAAGACCGCGTCTTCATTCTCAGATTCCTTTTCCTTAAAAAACCTCTCCAGCTCGTCAGTGCTGCTGTTGCCTAGTCAGACAAGTACAGTATAAAAAGTGGCTCATTCTGTGCATTGTCGTACGAAGTATACAAGACATAAAGACTATAAAAACGTTCAGGTGTAGAAGAAATAAGTTCATAGTCATAGAAAGATGGAACAGTGATAAATACATACTGAAGAAAGTGTAGTCAAATGTGGCATTGTAGTCGTAATCTGGTAAAGGAGTAGAATCATATTCACGATCCGGGACTATGATTTGAATTCCAGCTGTGAAGATAAAAGGAAAGATTTAGGGGGATTTTTGAAATGTGTATATAATTTATTTATTAGAATTTCAAAGCAACATTACGTTGATTTCCTTTTCGTAACAGCTTAAATTTTCCAGTGTCATCTTGTTATTCAGTTATTCATCTTAAAGCATATTTTCAGTAACTGCATTGAGAATAAGATATATAGTTAGGGGAATCTGGATCAAACGCCTTTAAATGCCTTTCATTGTAAGAGAATCTTCAGCTCACCGGATGCAGCTGAACAGCGTCTCATCATTTTTCACACCTTTAACACGTTTCAGTGTCTCCTAACTATGGAGAATGTTGTAGTAGAAGACTATAATTGGTAACTCGAGCTCTCTGTATCAGCATCTTTATTACTGCTGTTTGTCAGCTATGTGAGTCTAATATATCCTGACATGATATTTTTGTAGGTGTGGAATTACCTTTCTGCTGAAGAATGAATGAAGAGAAAACAATGGCAGCTGTCAAGAGTGTTTCTGTCAGTCCTCATGTTAGCACGGTTGTCTCATAATGCAAAGCCTGCAGTCTGCAGCATGACACCTTTATGTAGGTTGAGTTCATGTAGCAGTGTGCACTGTGACAGCACACTATATGAAACACTATTCAATAGGCAGTTGTGGATCATCACGGGTCACTGAAATATTCAACTCAGGTGTCCTGTTTCAGAAGTTCTTTTTGGAAAGGGTTTTAACATGACCAGCCCCCAGGGCCAGATGTTCTCAAGTTAAATACGTTTGGGATGAAATTTCTCATGGGATATTGCATTATATGACATTAACGGGTCACCTCAGACCAAAGAAAGTTGATTCACAAACAGAGTAGGGCAGACTAATGAATGCATGGCTATAAAAAGGAAAAGAAGTGCCTCCTGATGACTTTAGCATTCTACCAAACCCAAAAAGGCCATGGTTAGCTTGTAGCCTTGAGATGTATAGTGTTTGTGTAGTCAGTGCTGAACCTTGAACCAAACTCTGAGTTTGGGTTCAAAAGTAAAGCAGATGAGAAGTGACCCTGAGAAACCACTTCCTCATACAAGTAAGGAGTTGAATAAATAATCTTTCAGGCTTGCCTTTTAGATCTAATTCATTTACACAGCTGCATGGTTGGTCCAAAGCAATGAAATTCAAGGGGATATGGTAAATATTCACACAATAGAACAAAACCACAGGGAGTGCACTTCATATTTCTAAGCCATATCTGGATTCCTTGCTCTGCCTATGGAGCTCGATGTACGTAGTGATGTTTTGAAGATATTGGTGATGATCAGTCATTGTTAAAACATTCTCTTTCATCACTTTAATTCATATTCACTCCCATGCTCTCCACTGGAATCTCAGTTCAATTCATGTTCTGGCTTGAATTTTCTATGACATTGTAAACCACGGGACCTTGTGCAGTTAAAGCAGGTCATATATCCTGCAAAGTGGGCTGAGGTACAGACCCTGGAATGTGTCATTTACCAGATCTGACCTTAAAACAGATGGAGTTTGCATTTCAAATCTCTAAGACATTGTTCGGTCCTGTCTTGAAGTTAAGAGAAGGCCCACATGTTTGGGTGGATGGCAGGTTGCCAAGACCATTAGATTCTCTTCAGTCTGACTTTACTCTCTCCTTATACTACAACCCCTCGAGGAACAAAGGATGAATGGGAAGCTCTCTAAGAATTCTCATTTTTGTGCTAATTAAATATCTGTTTAGCAAAAGCCAGAGGGTGTTTTACACAGCGGTTTTGGGTGTGACATCTGATAAGACCTGATACAAGATAGGAGCTCCAAGATAGTTAGGGTAATCTTACGTGCTACCCCATGCCATGACCCAGCCATTATACTCTCTAATAACATGAGAGCCAAGGGTGAGACAGGGCTGAGAGCTATTAGTTGGAGCTACACCAATATACAATTAGGATAATAAACAGCATGAAGATAAATGCTATAAGATGTGAGCCAAGAGTCTAGCCAATGTGTGAGAATATGGTGTTTATTTAAACGTACCATGGTAAGATAGCCACCTGCTATTAATTATAGTGTCAGTGTATGAGACAACATTGGAAATAGGGTCTTACGTTCCAGCTTTCCCGACCGCTGTCAACCAGTTGATTAATTTCACAAAGCTTGGAAAATGTTCCAAATCAAACAATGCTTTAGTTTTTGCTGGGTTAACAGTTTTAGGGACAATGCACTTACACTCAATAAAAGATCACGCCTAACTAGGACAATTAAATGAGCAGTACTCTGTCACAGTGATATCCACTCACAAACAATTATTCTACCCCATGGGCATGCGTCCCTTTCCCTCCTTCTCTGTGCATCATTAGGCCCGACCAGAAGTTGTGAGAGTTTGAGAAAAATTCCATGGTCTACCAGTTCCGCATATTGTTTAGCCTCTGGATGTGAAACCACATGCTGGGTGTATAAATCAAAACGAAGACAGTCGCAATTAACAAGCAAACAGCTGGAACAGGGTGAAATCTTGAAGAAGAAAAAAAGGAAAAGGAAGCCATGTTTGAACTTACAGGAAAAAATACAAATACAGCTTCAGAACAAGTTTGTAAAGCTACAGGGTCTTTTCCCTTCACGTGGTAATTAAAAATAAAGCCATGGTCAGTGGTAGAATGGATGTAACTTGATTCCAGTAAAGTTTCCCAGACTTTAACAGGATGTCTTCAAAACATGTCAAAACTAGTGAGAGATTATGAGCATGATCATCAGGTGAGATAACAGCTCCCAGATAAGGATTTTGGACAGGAATCTTGCTTTATTTCTTCATGCAAACCATTATGCTTGCCTCAGGTTTACTTTGAAAGAAATATTACTAATATACATATTACTAATTACAGACATTAATTAAGTATTATGTTATCTTAAATGTGAATTGTTCTGCAGTTATTCATAACAATTCTATCTGTTTTGAAAACATGATGTCATGTCACATACGGGATCATACAGCTTCATTTGTGTGAGTCATGGGTGTTTGTTAGATTGAGGCTATCGTTAGCTACCTACTGTTGAGCTAACACTTGCCAAGACACGTCAGTATGAGAAAATGTAAAGTCATCAGTCTGGCTAGACAACAGCAAAAACTCACACAGGTTAAAACCTGCCTCCAAAAGACTCCAAAGCTCAGGCTTTTAACATGTAGTATTTAAGGATGTTTTATAAATGGTATATAATTACTGGTTTAAATTTGGTCAAATTTGGTTTAAATATACATTTTAAGTGACATAAAAACTTTAAATATGGAGTATAAGATATGGAGTTTATCTTATTGTATCTTATAACTTACTTATACATAGAATGGCAAAAAGGAAAATATGCATAGATTGACATTTCCTGATCTTGTTAGTATAGATTTACAGTTTTATACACTTTCTGTTTGGTTCTGCTTAATTTCTGTATTATTAACATTAACCATGAACTATAAATCTAAGAAACAAAAACTAATAACTATAAACACATTACTTGGTTTCTATAAAGTTGAAACCAAGTAAACATTCCACTTTCTCTCCTCATCCCATTCTGGGTTACATAGTGTGACAGTCACATGTGTTCAGAAGCCAATTAATGATTCACATCCCATATGCTGCTTAAACCTTGTTTCCCATCGCCTGTTCAGACATCCATGAGGGCACTGCGGGGCAGATGACGAACTCAAGCTCTAGCTCTACTTTTTGTGGGGTCCTGTGACTAAGAATAGTGAGACCTGCCAGAGCTGTGCATGAAAGGGGCGTTCTACAAAAAGCAGCTGTGTGTCAGGATTATAACCCCCCCACCCCCCCCACCCCTACCCCGATTGTTTTAACCCTTGGGCCATCTATGCTAGAGAAACCGCATTGCTCAGACAGACAACACACTTTCATACAGTCTGTCTGGATGCTCTGGAGTTTGTGTCTATTTCCCCGGGTATTTCCACATCTAAAGAGCCTTCTGATATTTCAGTCGAGTGCTTAATATGTTCAGAATAAAAGCAATTACTCATCATCATCTGTTTGATTGTTATCCATATGCATCACATTTTTCCTTTATTGTCTCATTGTTTTTTCTCAATTAAGATCTATTTTGGGCCAAAAACACATGATTAAAGGGAAGTGATTTAATCATATTGCTTCCCTTCATTTTTCAACATTTTCCTGGCAGTAAACTTCCCCAAGCTACTGCTCTTCAAAATATATTTCCCTTTTGTGTGCTAAGATTGTAAGATGAGATCTGTATTGTTTCAAAATTCAAGACAAGATAAACAGTAGTCCATCTGGTCTTGATAATTTAGCAGTAAAAAAAAACTCTGAAAGCAAATGATCTCACCTTGGACACAGGAGATCTGTCTCATTTAATACTCCTACTTGTTAGACAGCTCAATATTAAACAGAAACATTTGCAACAGTTTGCTCTAATCCTCACCCTGGATCACACTGTCCATTTCCTAGTTCACTTCCCAAACATGCATATGTCCTCCAGCAAGTACCTTCAGCATGAACATGTGGACTAAACTGTGCATGTATTCTTTTACAGCACCAAACAAGACTTAACAAGAATATGCAGAATGTTCTGACATGCACGTATCTTCATATTCTCTCTATTACTCGCTCTTTGTCTTTTTCACTCTCTCTCATGTATACAAGTATATGTCGACACACACAACACAGACACTCTGTCTTAACACTCACCACAGAAGAGTGGCAGGAGCATCAAGGACCCAGCCAAGCACACAGCTATCAAGCAGTGATGAAGTAACCTGAGCATGTTGCTCTTCCTGGAATCTGTATGCGTGTAGCAGCCTCCACACTATGCCTCTGAATTACTGCTCCCTGAGAGTATGTAAGTGGGGAGGAAACAGCCAAGTGAAGGGGGTGGGAGAAGGAGAAAGGGGGAGGGAACTCATCCAGCATTACTTAGATGCCATAGTTATGGCCAAAATAATGCTTTCTTGCTCTCACATTGACTGCCAAGAAAATTACATCGCTGGAGTAAAACCAGATAATCTAAGTTCTGCCCCATCTCATGCAAACTTTTTTGCAAGTAAGATTGTCTATTTAAGGTGTACAGGTTTGCGAGTGGAGGGGGGGAATGGGAGGAAGATCCGATGAGCTGACCTTGGCTCAGGACTGAAGATCTGAGATCCCACAGAGAGGTCATTGAGCCTTTTCTCAGGTCAGTGTATTAAAATGTCTTGGAGACAATCAAGATTTATTGTAGCTGTTGTTTGACAAATGGTTTTGATCTCGATATGCCTGTTTTTGAGCAGAGTGTGGGAAAGTGATTTAAGTATGCTGGTCAAACAGAGTAGATGTTGAGTTGGCATGAGGCACTGGCAAGAAAATAACTGAAAATAATGCACATCAAGTCTGGTGACTATAAATGACTATAAATCCTGGTGATTGATAAAACAAGTGACTTCAGGAAACATCATTTTCAGGTTTTGTAGGATAGTATAAGTTACAAACATTCAAGCAACTCAATATACTTGAAGCTTTTTTGATCCCAAAGACTTTTTTTTAATATACCAAGAACCAGATGTTTGTCAGGATTGGAAAGTAGAGGCGGGGTCTTTGAGCTTCCTATCCTTTCTACTCCACATGGGGCTGGAGAAGAAGTGAAAGGTATTAAGATGTATTTTAGCAGCAGGACAGGACATGGAGCTGGGGGTGTGGGAGAGTGCAAATGAATGAAATGAATGAATATTCCTCCCCCCTGACTCAGCCTTTCTCAGTTATCTTGCAGCACTGACCAGGCTTATTCCCCACTGCCTGCTCTGTGTCAGAGGAACTTAGGCAAGTTCCCCTCCTCCATAGCCCCCAGCTGTGTGAACTGGACCGTGGGAGTGTGTGGGTGACTGGAAACGATAGTGCACACGTTAGGCAGAGCGTATGCCTTGTAGCACCATATTTCCTGTCTTACTATCCATAGCCTCTCACTACTCCCTAAACTCGGAGTGAAATCAGAAACCCTTCCAGAATAAACAAGAGCAAATCATCAGAAAAGCCACAGAGGGTGGCTGTTGCCCACAAGGGTCATGTAGGGTAAATGGGCATACTACCAGCATCCTTCATGACACTGCCAAATCAAACAAATCTGTGTATACGATTGCTTTTTAGTTAAGAAGACTGAGGTTTGTTTGAGAAGGAGACCTCTCCGATGACATCATTCATCACAACCCACTCTTAGGCTGTATTGTCTGAGTACAGAATACACCTTAGCCCCAGGGATTAGATTAGATTCATTGTGGTTTGTCTTGATGGAGTGTAAAGTTTGCCGATCACAAAGCTTGTTTTTAAGGTTTAGGGACTCAACTCCCAAACATTATTTAAGAAAGCATTATCTTCTGAAAAGCATACTATTGCTGCCCAACCCCTTTTCTGGGAACAGATTATGTGTGTTTATTGCTCGCCATATTCCGAGGATCAAAAAAGATTATAGCGCTACATAATTTATCATTTGTATATTGTATAGTGCTTTATAGATATATAACACTTACAACCGTCATCCCCTTGACAGACTTAAAAAGCATGAAGTGGAGTGGGCATGTCTGCTACCCACCTGGTAGGCAGTTTGATCATCTTTGCACATGGGCCACAGGTTTAGAAAGTTCTGGCTAAGAGTGAATTGGAGATGTAAACCTGTACATGTACAATGGGCACTCAAATAAAGCACATTTCACTCAACTGAAATTTCTGAACTGAAACTCAATTTCTGAGTCACAATTGTACTAATCTGCAGCCGTTATTTAGTCTTTCTCCCAGTCTGTATTCACATGAAGTAGGCACTACTGTCACTGGAGTGTTTTAAAGCTTCCAAGTATGCTTTTTTTAGCAGTTCCTGTTTTTTCTCCCACTGAATCTCTTGTGCAAGTATTAAATTCTATTTTAAGCTCTCTAACGTTGAGGTCCTATAGAAGAAGCTGGTCCTGGAATACACAAATAATAGTCACGCAGTAAGATTTTGACACATTTCTGTCAGAGATTTATATTTTTCATTTGCTCAGATGATTTCCATTGAGGATCTTTTTGTACCTTTGAGGGTCTCCTGTGTACTTAGTCATAATTCATCTGTGTAACCCACATGTGAGCTTCAAATAAGATAAAAAAGTAATATCTGTAAGGACAATGAAGGAAACCAAAAACATTATATGTTCTAAAAATATATGTGTAATAAAAAAATTAACATTCAAATTGATAAAATAATATCCAACATCAAAGTCTGGATACATACATGTTCACATTAATGTGAAATTTAAGTTTAATATCTAAAAATAAAACATAAGGACAATAAGAAGTACACAATATAGTGGAGCTTTCAGTGAGAAGATAGCATAACCCCGTCTCCCTGGAGGTGCATGTGAGTGGGATGCAAGCAACTCTCCCACTGCCAAAGAGCAGATTTAGCTGGGTGTGTGGACGTGAGAACAGGGACAGGATGAGCCCTGGAGGTTCCGTGAGTCCAGTGGGATACACTCAGGGTAAAGGAGGATGAATCTGCCACACTATGAGGTTCCTACAATACACAGACCAGGGGGTGCGTGTTTGTGAATGTTCACCGTATAGCATTTGCAGAGAATCTTGGCTTACATCCATAAGCTGCTTTTTTTCCAAGTGCACTGAAATGTTCAGTGTTATTACAGTTTTCCCAATCATGAACATAGAGAAGAATTACTTTTCCACATGTTTTCAGTCCGTGCCTTTTGATGGTCAGAACATTGTTTCAGTAACAGATGTTTCAAAGAACATATGTTTTCAATACATTTCGATTATAAAATTTGATGTCAAATAAGAACAAAATGGTAGGCAGCACATCTCAAACCTGCTATTAATTAAAACATTCAGTGAAAGCATTAATTAAACCGACCTAGCAAAAAATGCAAGCTGTGTTTATTTCAGCATCTGCATATACCACATCTGATACTGTTATTGGGAAAACTTTACAAGTAATATGAATAGGCATTTTATTGCATCTCATTTTAATGGCTAAGCCGACCACAGCCAGGGAAAATCAGTAAGTAAGGAGTTCTTTAAAAAGCTGTAGAAGTTTAAAAAATGTTGCTCCCCATTTGAGTCTGCTAAACATATGTGATTGCACAGACCACATCATGATTTTTTGTGATGAAGAACACCAATTTTCCTTAATCACCTTCAGATTATTTCCTACTACACTTCAAAATCAGGTATCTGATTGGGCTTTGAGAGTAAATAATTTCACTTATTCTGTATTATTAAAGAGTTCTTTTAAAGCAGAACAAAGCAGTGGTGTCTTTATCTTATGTCAGTTTATTTTGTCTAAAGGGAGTTATAGTGTAAGAGGCCCCATGCTCAGAGGCCCATGTTCCTCTACCTGAATGATCTCTGGTTCTCACAAGCTCTCTCAGGAAATGAGCTCACTAAGATAACTGTCCATTAGTGGGGAAGTAGAAAAGCACGTATGTATGGCCATTCATTGTTGTTGATGCTGTTTTTAAACGTAAAAGTCACATTGTGGAAAGGCTGAAATCAGTTTTGCCTGTTGTTAATCTATAATCATCTGTAGGTTCTAGTTTTATGTCTGTTTCTATAAAATGTTATTAACATAATTAGGTTACACAAAAAGAACATGAGCACTATTACTTCCTGTGCCCATTATACTGTAGGTCAGAGTGAAATTCTCTCTGAAAGGTGGTTTGAATGGAGATGCTTCTCCTGCTGGTTCAGAGGGAAACACTATTAAAATGCTTTGAATACCCTTCTACCCTTCTAGCTAAGAGGATATAATGGGAAGAAGGCTTTAACTTTGGAAATCTTGTGGGTTTTACAAAAGTTACTGTTTACGTTGACTTAATAATACACTTTCATAAATTTTACTCCTGTATAAATAGTTCCTCTTGATAGGAGGCTTTGTAAAAAGCTCCCATTCTTTTTTTTCCCTCTAGGAGGTATTACAGAGTCCTGTCCATGTGCTTAAATGGCTGTGATCCAACTCATGGTCCCCTGCTATTTGTAAATCATGGGCGCTGTGAGAATAACCATCCCAAGAATCCTAAAAAAAACGAAGGACGGTGTCTTCTGAGACTGCTTTATGCATGACCCTGTTTCCATACTCCCAGAGCATGGAGTCGATACAAGTGAAATGTAAACTGCATTTGCCATTTTTTTGTATGAAAAGCAAGCAGTATTGTGATAGATTGAGAATGATGTATGTAGAAATCCACATGGAATGTACAGTAGTGTATGTAAAAATATGTTACATTATTATTATATTAACTTTATATACTAATTATGTCCAACATAATGCTCCTCTTTTGTTCAGTGTTGTCCAGTTTCAGACTTTCTGTGGTGAGGCTTTGTGACAGCTTTAGCAGATGAATGAAACTTATTTGAAAGATGATTGATTTGATTTATTTGCATATCTTGAGGGCACTGATAGCCTTTGAGCAACACAAGATCTTTTTTTTCTTTCTTTTTTTTTAAAAAAAAAAGACAAACTATGCATTTCCTGTAGGGAAAGAGCAGGGAAACAAAGAGCTTCAACAGCAGAATTATATAACAAGAAACTCTTCACACAGAGCTCATAGATGAGTTTATTGTACATGTATATACAAGTCTATTTTTAATCTTAAAAGAAGAAGAAGAAGAAGAAGAAGAAGAAGAAGTAGAAGAAGAAGTAAAAGAAGAAACTCTGCACATTTTAATTTTCTTTATTATATGGTAAGCAAATGTCAAAAGCCTATAAGAAACCGGAAACATTCTGTAACTAGCTTTTGAAATACTAAATACAGGTGTTTTGGTTACAGGATGTTTTGTTCTTTTTTTCTAAAAAAAAATGTGCCCATAATATCTCCACATATTTTTACTCAACACTAAGGTACATGCTATGTCATAATTATTTTGCCACCTTGTCCATTAAAAGACCCTGGCTCTGATTTTATCAGGGAAACTCACCCACATCTCTGGTTAGAGATTGCATTTACAGGTTCTGAAGCATTTCCATGAGGATGTAATATAAACCTGGATTAAGCAAAGGATGTATGGGTTTATTCCCTCCCTAAATGGAAAGATTCTGATCTTCCATAACCGTCACGCCCGTGTAAGTCTTGATAAATGATCCAGTGCTTTATATTTGACTTTAGTTATCAAACACTGAAGATAGTCCTTTTAATGTACTGCTTTTAGTTGAGCTCTGAGCTGGGATACAGATGCAGTATGAATTGCCAGCCTGATGCAAACACAATAAATGCTGCTTTCCTAAAATACCAAAAACATGTATCTAGGACAAATTTTGGCCTATGTATAGCCTATTTGTATAAAGTGTTATGGGTATCAATGCTAAGGCCCCCTTTGAAGAAGAATTTACTTACATATATACACACAGACAGTGAAGATAAACTGCTGTAATCTCACATATGTACACATTTCAGCAAACAGAGTTTGAAAGATTTGCCTGTCTATGAACTGTATTCTTTGATGACTTCAGCCTAGTGGTATAGCCTGTGTTCATAATGTTTTCATTCACAGTGCAAGCCTGTGGAAAACAAAAGCATCCCTGGGCCATTTCCACCACAGGAAGAAGTCTTCCTTTTTGGCTATGCCATCTGTGGGAGGATGAATGAACAGTGCTGGAGCCATGCCTTGAGTCCAATGCCACTGAGCTAAAACACTAGGAATATTAAAGGAATCCAAGAAAATCAGATACGGAAGGTGTGTCACCAGCCATCAGTGGTGTGTGTTATTATAAGAAACTGTTTAACAGACAATCACATCCATGCTATTTAATATTAGCCAAACCCTAAACATGGACCTTCAAAAAGGGAAAATTTAGGAGGGATAAATTTAGCATTTATTTCTCAATTCCCTTCTCATCTCATTTACTTCAGGGTTTCTTTTTCCCTCCCTTTTTTGTTGCTGAACATCTGCAAGGATTTGAGACATCACACCCCTATACCATCTGTAATGACTCAGCTTTAACTAATTCCGAAAACTTAAAGAATACCTCAGGGAATAAAGTCGGCTTAAAATCCTGTTTACAGCACAGGTGGATTTATATGTTTTATGTATAGTGGTAGAGGAATAGGGAAAAGGGGAGTAGCAGATAGTGTTAAATTATTACCATTTAGCAAATGCACTTATCCAGAGAGAGTTACAGAAGTTGTTGAAGAAGCTTTAAATTCTCCATCAGAAATATTTCCTCAGGGTCTAGGAATACCAATAAGCTAAAAACCTGTTAAAGTGGAAATAGTTCAACAAGTTGGAACAATATCAAAATAGAGTTGAAGTTGTGTGTGTGTGTGTGTGTGTGTGTGTGTGTGTGTGTGTGTGTGTGTCTTTAATGGGTTTAGCACTTAGTTAAGTGTTCAATGAAGAGGTAGGCCCTTAGTCTTTGTTTGAAAATTGACAGTGATTCATTCAGGCAGCCAGGTGGAGTTTACTGCATCACCTGGGGGCCCAGACAGAAGGCTCTTGGTGCATGCCTTCCTTGTATCTTGAGGGATGGTTGGTCAAGTCAAGCCATGCAAAAGGCTTAAAGGAAACCTGATGCAGATGAGTTGGGTTTGATAAGTGCCTTCAGGTAGGGGCTGTTTTTTTTTTTCTTCGTTTTTTTAAATGGGGTAATGTGGTAGAACTTTACCCCATTACTTTTAAAAGCAAACGTTACAGTATTCTGGAGTGCAGTTGTATAGATCTGATGGCACCCAGAGGAAGGCAACTCTGTAGAGTAGAGAGTTGCTGTAGTCCAAGGTTGAGATGAAGAGGGGCTGAAAATGTATTTGAGTGGCCTCCATGGGGGTAAAACACTAGAGCATGCTGAAAGAAGAAACCTACAGGACTGTATCAGGTTAGCAACATAAGGAGAGAAGCATGGTTGGTCATCCAGGTTTGTGGTCTTTCAGATAGTGTGACCAAAGTTTTTCATTAAATCATGACAGAATGAATTTCAGGGTTACACACCAGATCAGTCTTCTGAAATTTCAGTTAATGAGATGCCATCCATACATTCTGTCAGGATCTTGTAAGATATAAGCTGAAAAGTGAGAAAAATGAATGTCTGATGGAGAATGCAGAATATGTTGAGTGTCATTAGCATAGCAGTGATATGAAAAAAAAAAAACAGTTGAAGACATTGTTACCTCACTGAGAGATTTGGAATAGACGGAAAAAATAAGAGGACCAAGCAATGAGCCTTGTGGGGCGCCAATGGAACCTTTTTCTGACATGTCACCTGACCACTTGCTTGGCTTAGCCATTAATTACAAAACTTGTTAAAGTGGACAGCAGTCTTGTCAATGAACATAATGAAGGCTGCTGAGAGGTCAAAAAGGATGAGAACCAGTGAGGATTTATTAGGAGACTGTGGTTGTACTGGGAAAGAAAGAAAGATATATGTTTCTATACAGCACATTCAAGAAAGAAGAGAATGATACAAATTGAAAACTAAAACTTTGAGTACAATATACATACTTATACACCGTAACCGTTTTTCTAGACAAGATCACGGCTGGTCACTGAGTTTGCCTATGTCCTTAACTGTAGCTGAGTTACGGATCCAAATGTGTGGTTGACATCTGAATCCATCTAAAAGTAAAGGAAGTGGCCTTTTTTAATACATCACCTTAGTGTGCAGCTGCATCAGGTTTACACAATGGCCTTTAGAATAAAGAAACCAATGGAAAATCTGAATAGGAAACCTATTCACAGTAATCAACATTTGATTCTCATCTGATTTGTATTTGCTGGAAAACAACCTAAAAGAATGGCTGAGAATATGTCATGGTACTGAATCCAAAGGCATCTCAGAAAACCCCAAAAATGTGTGGCAAGTCAGACAAGGCCTATCTCAAAACAAAATCTAAAACAATAAGGAACACCAGACCAGCAAGCAGTGAAGAAAAACAGAGCAAACATATATAAACATTGCTCTGATCCCCTATTTGGCTGGAATGTGCAAAAAAAATCTGAATTATTTTTAATGATTAGAGAGTTGTGCATTTCCAACCTAGGGTTCGAAACATATACACACATATTATCTAATACAAGAATCCAAGGAGTGAAAATACTGTGTATGTAACACCATAGGTCTGCAAACTCACTTTGGTATGTATTTAAAATGTGCAGTGTTTCCTAACAGCTTTACCCTGGTGGCTTCATAGTGGTTTATGCCTCTGCACATGAATGGCTGTAACATCACTGGCATGAATTACACAAAGAGGTCTGAGTGGTCGGGGAATTTCCCAACATTTGTGTTTTAATATTGAAGAAACTTTGTCACTCATCTGAGGAGTTTGTATCTATTCTCTCTTTGTATCTATTCTCTATTCTCTTCCATCAGATAAATGGGGAGCCTTCTTAAAGTTTTGAATAACTTCATTGATTCAAGTTCCTAGCAGTAAGAACCACTCTAAAATCACAAAGACATCACTATGTACCGCTTCAACTGTTTTACATTTTCAAAGCTAGTGTTTAAAGATAATATAGTTTCCTATTCTTGCACTGCTTTTCAACTTGTTTTCCTGTGTCATAGGAAGTATGTCATTAGCTTAAGTCATTAATGTGATTTTTGTAACCTAAAACCATATTTTATAGATTGATTGTGTATTTGCAGCACTACAGTATCAAAGTCTAATCAAAATCCTTTGTTCTAGACTTCGAAGTGTTCACAGATATAAGCACCCACTAGTCTATTCTTCATGCTGTCACTCTGGTTTAGTCCTTTGTGTCTACTAATACCAATGCATCCTCCATTATGAACCTTTACAGATTCCCCAATGCAGCCTGATGTTCTCTATTGTCTTCCTGCATTCAAATACACCATTGTTGACTTGTCTTTGTTTTGGCCGGAACATATAACCCCCACCACTCCCCCTGATTTGCCTAGTAGTAAGCCAGGACACTGCTAAAAGGACAAAGACGTGTAGTTCACACTGAGGAGATGTGACAACAGCTGTCTATGAAGGTCAAGGGGAAGCACTGGGGGGCCAGCACAATAGAGCATTACAACTATTTATTGTTGTGAGGATCAATGGACTTTTTTTTTTTTTTTTAAACCTGCTCACTGAAATGCACCAAAGATTAAATAAAAAATAAAAAATAAAAACTTTGAGTAGAACATGCAGATCTAGTAAAATGTGAAATGGTATAAGAAAAAGTATAGTTAAAGAGCCTCAAATGTCTGGTTAATCCACTAAGGTCCACAACAATGAAAGCGCATGTTTTTACGATTCAGTACACAACTGTTGAGTGTAGATTGATGTCCCTCCAACTTTCTTGACATTCTTGTAATTTCAAAGAAATTTACTTGGTTTAAAAGGGTTATGGGGGGGCATGGTGGCTTAGTGGTTAGCACGTTTGCCTCACACCTCGAGGGTTGGGGGTTCAAGTCCGCCTCTGCCGTGTGTGTGGAGTTTGCATATTCTCCCCGTGCCTCGGTGGTTTCCTCCCCTGGTCCAAAGACATGCATTGTAGGTTGATTGGCCTCTCTAAATTGTCCATTGTGAGTGAATGAGAGGGGTGTGTGTGTGTGTGTGTGTGTGTGTGTGTGTGTGTGTGTGCCCTGCAATGGGTTGGCACTCCGTCCAGGGTGTATCCTGCCTTGATGCCCAATGATGCCTGAGATAGGCACAGGCTCCCCGTGACTCGAGAATAGTTCGGATAAGCGGTAGACAATGAATGAATAAAAGGGTTATTTTTTCTACTGATTTTTTTTTCAATTAAGACAAATATAAAGACTATTGTTCCCAAGAGACACACATGGTATCTATCCAAAGGCAATTTGCTCCATCTAGTGACAGCTTCATAGTCAGGTAGCCAAAGATGTGTAAGTAAATCCAGTTATAACTGGTTAGGACATGTCCTTGTGCTCTCTGCCATCTAGTGGGTATTAATGTTCTAACATTGTGGGCTTCTTCCTAGTGTCCATATCACCACCTGTCACATGCATTTAAAGCTTACCTTTGTATTTTTGGATTGCCCAATGAAACATTACACGTTACTATAAGCAAATGCTTATTGAGTATCTTTATAACCGTCAGTGGGACAGTGTTACTATTGGTATCTTATCGACTTGCCATATTGTAACATTAAATACATTACTTCAAACACACACACGTAAATCATTATAAAGCATCACCAGGAATTTTCAATATAGTACTACTACTACTATTACTATTACTACTACTACTACTAAAATACATGCATTCACCAAAATAAAAAAAATATATTACCAATGTTGCTTTACTTATTAGTGTTGCATTGTTAATATTAAATTGATAACTACATCTAAAACAATGATCCATTTTCCACCAGTCTGCTGCAGTTATTTCCTGTTTCCTGTCTGTTATATGACTTTAACGCTTGATCCCTCATATTACAAACAGGCTGCAACCCATCTGTCCAGTCAAATGTAACAGTATGCACTAAATCGAGGGTGTCAAATTCAATTTTTGGCCCAGAAAACATTTTTTCGTTCTATAGTATAACACTTTTTTGGTTAAATATATCTAAAGAAATGTTTATATATTGACACGTCTTTGGAAAGCCTATTTTGTTAAAAACTTCATAGTGTTGTTTCTCTCTTTGCTACAAAAGAAATACCACCCAGATTTAATTCTACACATCTTTTTTTGGTTGAGAGTCAGGTTACCATATTTATTTCTGTTTTATAATAGTGATGTGTGTTGTATTCGTCATGTCTGGCCAGGCTTCATTTGGCCAAGAGTAGCATTTGGCCTACTCTTTACACTACAGCAGTGTTACAAGATTAGGAGTCCTTCTTCTCTCATTCAACATTGAACAAAGCAGTTTTATGAACTGAATTAATGGGGAAGATTGTTTACTTCCTCTCACATCCGAGATAAATCAGCTTAGGATATCTGTAATGGTATCCACTGCACTAGACGGTCCATTTACCTAGTGGTCACCTTGGGTATTACACAGCAACGTGAATTATTTTTTGTTTAAAAGGCTTTTAGCAGACAAATTATTCTAGTCCCATTTAATCCTATTAGGTTTTCTTTGGGTCTTTTCTTTGTTTTATTTGGTGGGTCCTTATTCATTTGTAAACCTTTCACCAAAACCCTTTTATACATTATGAAGTATATGCTTTACCTAAGCGAGCTGATATGCCTTACAGTTGAGTGCAAAGACTGCAGGGACAGATGGCATGGCATGATCGTTTGGAGCCTCCATGATTGGTGTGTTTTATTGTCAGCCATTTTATTCAAGAGTGGAGAAGGAGATAAGTAGTGTTGGTTGCTGAGAACTTTTAATTGTTACTCTATTCAGTTAAGTTTACTTTTACTTTTTTATAATAAAAAAACATATATATGGCAATGCGTATATGAGTTTATAGCCAGAAAACAGACAAAAAAATGTCCTGTACCGTGAGGTAACATGTACTGCATTATGTATCTATATATATATATATATATATATATATATATATATATATATATATATATATATGGCCATCTATGAAAATACTAGAAGTTTAATGAAATATCACTGTGATGATGTGATCTTAATCGATGTATTTATTGGGAGTGTATTGGGTGACACGACCATGCGCCAATGAGAACAAAGAGGGGGCGGGGCTTGGCAGGTTAAGCGCTTTTCTACTGACATCCGCACCAACCGGTCTAATTTTACTGCGCGCGCAATTCCAGCCAATCGCCTCCCTCCATCATGTTTGAGCAGCCTGAGCTTTTTGAGTGGCACGCCCATGCACCGCTGACGCGCTCAAAAACCAAATCGTCCAATGGCGGCGCGGAGTGGGCGGGGTTTCGAAAAGGGGGTTGGCTGCGAGGTATCATGGAGGATCAGTTAGAGAACAGTAGCCGTTGAAGAAAGCTGAGCTGTGGGTCCGAGCTTCGGAGTTTCTAACAAATATATTTTTGAACGGTCTCGTCTCAGTGCGCGATCTTCTCACACCATGGAGATGAAGAAGAGGATCAGTTTAGAGCTGAGGAACAGAACTCCGGCGGAGGTGAGATCCTGGACTTTTAATTATTTATTTTCCCCCGGAATGATGTTCGATCGCAACCTGTCTGTCTCTCCTGCGGAGTCGGAGAGTTCAGTGGACTCCACTCACTGGTGCTCTGCAGTTACACACCACATGGGCGCTTAGGAGGATGCAAGTTAGACGCATGAGGTTATATTTTAATAGATTAGACGCTGTTTAACATTTATTATGACATTAGGCTGCTTTGTTTTTTTTGTTGTTGTTGTTTTTTATATAAACACGCGACAAGGTCGGTGTTTAACGAGAGTAACTCCGTGGAGTCTTTTGTGAGCCCGTTACTCTCCTGTTCGCCATTGCGCTGTAGTTAATGTAGTTGTGCTGAAGTGGCAATTGCGCCATAAATTTAATATAACAACCTAGTTTATGCATTGATCACATTATTATCGAAATTACCTTCGCAAACGTCGTCTTCTTCGATTACGACTTAATCGAGCAGTGTTGACATGACCACCATCCGGTTGTAATTTTTGAAAACGAACGATGATGTAAATAGAAAACTATATCCGTTATCGGACTGTGTGTTTATACAGCTTTGAAGTACGTTATTACACTTATAGCGTATTCACTCCGAATAGTCTATCAATAGCTCGAATAAGTTCATTCGAGTCTATCTTGGCGGCTGCTGATTTCAGTATGGCTTCTCCAACCTAGTCGTGAAGAGAGCGGTTTGGTCTCCCGAGGCGGACATCTTGGTCTCCAACTCTTCAACACTGAATATTCACATGCTGCCGCTGGTCCTCATCAACCCACTGGAACCGGCACTGCTCAGAGTTCACTCATGTTTCGGTTCAGTGGTGTATCGAGCGTATTTTCTCGTCTTGTATAATCGGCTAAACCCGAGGCTGTGTGTGTGTGTGTGTGTGTGTGTGTGTGTGTGTGGCGCCTCTCTGTGAGTGTGGCGAGCGCGCCAGAGAAAGATAGTGTGTAGAAGAAGAAGGAGCGTGGGCGCGTACGAAAAGAAAAAACGGCATTTTGTCGCCTCAGTTGACGAATGGCGCCGTTTGGTGACTTTGACTTTAGTTGCGTACCCTAAAAACAACAGGGTCTTGTTAGTACACCCAAACACATCCAGTGAAGGTTAATACAGCCGAATTGAGGGCAGTTTATGAGACCCGATTTGGTTTAGACTTTTCACGAAGTCCTTAAAAACAAGGTGCCATTTCTTCCTCCGTGTTCATATAACGATGGCGTGATTGTGTAACCCATATTCAGGTCGTTCACGGTACTGTGCTTATTATATGTATATATTCGACATATATTCGACTGGCTATTTTGAAAGAAATTGTTCGTTTTTCCACTGTCCTTTTTGGTACTTGAAGGAATGTGGCAGATGGTGAGGTGGACACACACACACACACACACACACACACACCCCTCCCTACCAGGTTCAGTGGTATTATAGTCCAGTCTAAACTGCAATGGTGGATTAGCATTTGGTTTGACTTTGACATGTTTTCAAATAAACATTTATGAATAATTATATTTGGAGATGGTTTGTTGAAGTAAATCCAGTGTGAGGATCATGTATTTGGCCAGTAAAAGTAGTTTGTGAACGCCCATGTCTTATCTGGAGCGCCTTCTGGTGAAACATTGGCAGGTAGTTAGTTCAGCTCATTCACCTGTAGGTGGTGCATATGGCTAAAGCTATTGTTGGATTCAGTAAAGAAATCTTCTTCCTAAACACTTATTCCTGTGTGACATTTCAGAGTTAAATAGTACCTGCCTTCGATGAGTGCTTTTGAGACACATTTGAAGATTCATGCAGGGATCATGTAATGATCTGGAAAATACAGAGTGACTTCTATCATTCGCATGCAATTAAAAGTAAACTTCATGCTAGAAGCCTTGCCAGTATAGCGATTGTGATCTTGCAATAAATTTTATTAAGCTAAACATTTCCGAAAGTGTAGCTGATGTTTCTTTTATAACATTGAATGGATCAGGTGTGACATTTTGTTCCCAAACCTAAATGTTGTGTCCTGGAAATTGACTTTTAGATCTATTGTTAGACTATTTCTGCCATCTAATCCACCCCTGCTTGTCAATTTCATTCCATCTGTTCTGAAAACAGATGTTAGGGATGTAAATATTAAAGTTCACTGGATTAAAGTACTCGTCATCTCCAGTGACTCACCCTGTTTCAGAGACCCATATACAGCTTCACTCTCCCTGCAGGTGGCACAGCTGGTTGTGGACAATTGTCGCTCGAGTGATGGAGAGATCGAGGGTCTCACAGATGAGTTCAAGGAGCTGGAGTTCCTCAGCATGGTTAATGTTGGTCTCACATCACTGGCCATGCTGCCGTCACTGCCCAAGCTGAAGAAGGTCAGTCATTACACCAGTACAATTTTGTTCATAACTCTCAAACTGATCAGGAGTTTTTGTCTGCTTAACCTTAGTGATAATCAAAAGTGGAATTAGTAGAGCTTATGTTGATGTATGAGGTTCAGGCAAATGAAAATCTTAAGTGTGCCAACATTTTAGATTATTTTTCCAAAGAAACCCAAATACTTAAGTTGACTGCTGGAATGATTGCACTGAATGAAATCAAGATACAGACAATGTCAATTTTTTTGATGCCTGTTTGGAATATACAATGCAAAAATAAAAGGTTTTCACCTGACCTATACTGGCAAATACGTTTTATTAGTTAGACACTACATTGTGCATGAATTACAGTAATTACATGTCCATATACATACCCATAAACATGAATGCACAAGAAAGTCTTGTTTTTTTATTTAATGTTTTGTTGTTGTTGTTGTTGTTGTTGTTTCCATAACCAGTTGGAACTGAGTGACAATAACATCTCAGGCTCTTTGGAGATACTTGCAGAGAAATGCCCCAATCTGACATACCTGAACCTGAGCGGTAACAAGATTAAAGAACTCAGCACAGTGGAAGCTCTGGTAAGAGACATGGGTTTTCTAACATTTTTATTAAGTAATACATCTGCAGGCTAAACGAATGCAGTTGGTGTTATAATAATGATAATAGTTATTGATCTAAATGCTGTTCTAAAGCCAGGCTTACAGTGTACAAGCAAAACCTTGTCATCTGAATACATTTCACAACTTGATCTGCAGGATATATACAGCCCCTCACACTGCACGTCCCATCCAAAATTAAATGTCTATGAGGCCACTAGCTACCTCAGTCATTCTTAGAACATTCATGGTTGACCTTTTTTGGCCTTTCCAATGTAATCCTTAGCAAAACCTGAAGAATCTGAAAAGCCTGGACCTATTTAACTGTGAGATCACAACACTGGAGGAGTACAGGGAGAGCATTTTTGAACTACTGCCTCAGGTCACATACCTGGATGGCTTTGATGCAGAGGACAACGAGGCTCCTGACTCGGAAGATGATGGAGATGGTGAGTGGACCACATAGAAAATGTTATCTTTTAACTTGTATTCTGTTAATAAAATATTGAAAAATGTGAGGTCCTGTTACTGAATAGGCTTTTACAAATACGGTAAGAGTTAATTTAGTGCTCCTACTGTGTTTAAGTTTGTGGTGGCTCAGAAGATGATGAGGATGGTGAGGAAGGAGCTGGACCTGTTGATTATGATGAGGATGAGGAAGAGGAGGATGATGACGATGAAGAAGAGTCAGAGAGTGGAGAGGTTGGGCTGTCCTACCTGATGAAAGATGATATTCAGGTAATGTAAATGTTGAATATTGCTTAATACCTTCTCATTTTTAACATAGTATATGTGCCATAGTGTTAAATATTACTCGTTATGTCTTCCTGTATCAGGATGAGGAAGATGATGATGACTATGTAGAAGAGGAACAGGAGGAAGGTGAGGGTAAGTGTAAAGCTCTCGCTGAGATTTCTTACAATATTTACTGGTTTTGATATGTGCTCTTATATATGACTCTTGCGGATTTTGTACTTTAGAAGAGGAGGCAGAGGTTCGGGGAGAGAAACGGAAGAGAGATGCAGAAGATGAGGGTGAAGATGATGAAGATGATGACTAACCCCATGTGTCTGTTGAGCAACTTTGAAAAATGTGTGATCTTGCAGATTGTTTTTCTCTTGTATACCATAGATATCACTGTAGAGGCTAAATGTTTTCTTTTGATAAATACATAATATACTATATAAAAGGGGTTTATTGATAATTCATTTATAGCTATTCCAAGTTTTTGTCCCAGCATGAGACATTGTGGCTGAGTGGTGGTGGGAGGGGAGTGGTCTTTGGGCAGTTTTGGTGTGTCTCCACAACTTTTCCAGTGGACACTGGCCAAAAAACTGGTAGGGGAGTTGTCACAGCAACACTGGTCTGAAATGCACAAACTCGACAAGTTAGGTTGTGCTCAACCTACCTGTGACTTTCCCCAAGATCTTCTCCAAGAGTCGGCCTGCTCCTCATCTACCTCTCCGGGCAGCCTCAGTCTCAGCCCACTACGGAGCATCGAGCCACTGATCTCCATCTAGCAGCACTCGTGGTCCTGGATCGACCAATCCATACAGAAGAATTCATCATCATCAGGCACTAACTTTGTAAGGGATTCCTCCTCTTGATTTACTCACCTTAAGGCTTGTTCAAATAGACAGCCCAGAGTGTGATGTATGTAAATGTGATGTAAATTACCTGAAAGCAAGGGAGAGGGGATGGAGTGCAGTGTAGTATAAACATCTTGAAAGGATTCTAATCTATTTTAATTGGAGTTGGACATTGTGCTTAAAAGATGACAGGATACCACGTTGAAATGAACTCAAACCATTTAATAAGCATTTCTCCTACATCATGCAGAATTCAGTTATTTTTGAATTATTTTGTCTGTAGCAAGGTTTTGTTCTCTTTTAAGAGAGACATTGCACGTATTGATCAGGTTTAATGGCTTTGTTGGATTAATTAATACCCTTATGAAGTTTTATCCCTATGTTTTGGTGTGGAAATGGGTTAGTTTATATCTTTTGTGGGGGATATTTTACAGAATAGTACCTTTAAACTAATGTTCGTATGGCAATATGTACAGTATATAGTGTATGTTGCAACTGGTCAATGTTAGCGCGAGTGTGTGTGTGTGTGTTTTGTTTGATTGATTTTGTGTTTGTTTGTTTTTTTAATTGAAGCTGTTTGGTTAATTGTTTTAATACAAACGATATGTCCAAGACTAAAGTCCCTCGATGCGGGTCTCCTTTGTTAATATTTTTTGTTTTTCAGTACTAGGCTTTGTTTCTGCATATATGTGAGTTAAACCTCTCGGGAGGGATTTAGTTTTGTTTGTTGTTAATGTTTGATTCCCCCCCATTTTTTAGAAAAAAAATAAACACAAAAAGTTACATGATTTCAGATAAATAATTTGATGAAAGTATAAATTATTTTATCCAGTGATGTGTTGTATTAGCAGTTCTTGAGGTTGACGGATTCTCCACAGGTGCTGATGTTCACATGATGGCTTTTTGGGAGCGGGGCTGATAAACATGATTTGCTGTAAGTAGTTTATTACCATTTAATAGTGCAGTTGTTTGCTGCAAAAGTCTGGTCTAAAAATTGACAGCCAAATGTATTTTGAATATTTACAAATTCAGACCCAAATGTTACTCTTTTTTTTTTCTCCAGTAGGACAGAAGTGGAAAAATAATCTGACATTTTTGTTTCGTTAGAAAAAAAACTTAATCTAGTGTAAAGTAGAAATTTCTAGTGAAATTTGAGGGGGGAAAAAAAAGTGTATTTTGTATGTTCTTAAAACTACATATAATAAGTGGTTAGTTTGACCAAAAATAGTTCTTAAAACATAAACTAGTTCCTTTTTAAACGAGTTCTAATGACTCACTTTATTTTAGTGCTCCTAAAAGTTGTGTAAGTAACAATACCCATGGTAGCTTGACCAGCTCTGTAAGTAGTCTGCTGTGTTTATTACTATACAGAGCTGCCATCTGCAAACGGCCTGTACACAGCCTATTAGTTATTTATCAATACATATGCTTTCAGCGTTGGGTTAGTGGAAAGGGGTGTGGACTGCTTCAAGCATACAAGAGCTAAACAGACAGGGTTACAGAGAGCCATTAATAACCCATGATTTGGGGGGGCTGTCCTTTAAGCCAATAAGCAGTGCAGGTTAAGGGTGGAGTCATGATATTTCTCATTAGCAATTTATTACATTGGTGTGTTTCATGCTATGGCAAATGAAAGAATGAGATCACTGGAGCTGTGCTAATCATTCTGTTTTCTCTAACAAAATAGATTATTGTAAAACTGCATTGTAAAATGACTATGACTATAGATTATATTAATGTAAACTGTTCATTCATTCATCTTCACGAAGTCCTTTATCCTGGTCATAGTGGAAGTTGATCGAGAGCCTGTCCCAGGAACACTGGGTGTGAGACATGAATACACTGTGGAAGGGATGCCAGTCCATCACAGGGCAATATGCACACCCACATTCATACCTAGGGGTGGCCAGTCTATATACTTCCATGCAATTTACGGTGGCCAGTCTACATACTTCCATGTTTTATGATAGGTGATAGAAAGCAGATGAAAACCCACATATGCAGAGTGATATATTTTGAAAAACTTGACAAAGACAGTAACCCATTCTTAGGACTGAATTGATGGCCCTGGAGCTTTGAGGAGGCAATGCTACCTACTTTGCCACAGAGCTACCCCGTGTACTTTTATTCATCCAAAAAAAACATCTTGTGACTGTTTAGGGAAAAATCATGACTCCTGCATCAGTCTTAAAAGTGCACTGAACATGAAAACTTGAAAGCTTAGTAAGCCCACAAATAGAGAATGCAAAATTTTGGGACATCGTGCAGATTGAAATACCTGAAGCAAGAAAAGAAATGGGGTGAGCTTAAAGATAAGTTTGATCAGGCTTTGGCTAAACCTCTGCTAGATCGTAAGCACCACATGGGTCCCTTTTTAGCTAGGAATAAAATCTCACTACTATAGGAAGCCAGGCCACATCAAGATGAGTTGTTGTCCAGGTAAAGACAAGCGTTTCATTGTGTATTTCTTCTAAAACCATCTACCCAGTCCAGGGATCCTTACACACTTGCAACTGTAATGCAAGTTAATTGTTTTGTTAACAGAAGACACTTAATACTTAAGTAAATAGTACCATACCACTCTGATCATTTACGTGTCAGTTTAGTCAGTCTTTGTACACACGGGATTTGTTGTTTTATTTATATGGACATGACCTCGTGAATCATGAACTGACAGTAAAACACTTTCTATAACCAAATATCCATTTATTAATTTAGTGTGGATAACATCATTTCCTGACCTCTGTTCAGCAGTGTTGGTGAATAAGAATTAGTTTTGCTAGGCACAAGACCAAGCTAAACACTGCCTCAGTCAGATTTGTTTTAGATAGCTTCTTAGCATTTAGTTGCATATGTTCACCCCCTAATGATACAATACATCAACTGAGTAAAATTCACCTGCTAATCAGCTTAACTGAACTTCATGTTTTAGTGGCCCTTTAGTGGTTTCTATTGAAATATGTTCAATTTAGCATAGAGCCCAGAACTATATGTAGAAATCCACCCACTAGTAACAACTTTCCCCAAAACGTTCAACTCCGACTCCTTGTACCGATACTCTATTTGGAATTCAGTTCAATTTCAGTTCAGTTCATTTTGTGGAGTTTTAAATCATTCTATAACATCAGACTATAACAAAATGTAAATGTAGTAATTTCAATACACTGCAACAGTTCTGTTGTAAATCATTATCCTGTAATAGTGTGTTCTATATCACGACACTGTATCAGCATGGAGTTCTAAATCATTACACTCTTCATCGTGAAGCTAATCAGAGCTCAATACACTCCTGTATGATGGCGCTATCCCCTCTGATGTCGTTTGAGTCTATGCCAATAGATCTGTTTCTTCCCCATTAACACCCAACCTCCATCTTAACACTGGGTCTGAATTTCTTCAGAGCCCTTAGTATGTAACCCAGAGTAACAGGGGGAATTGACAAAACGATGTAAACTATTATTTACTGTCCTTAATTCTTCTGTTGTAAATGTAACACATGCATTACTAGGATCTTTAAACTTTTTTGTTTAAAAAATGTAAATGTAACATATGTATTACCGTGAACTACTGTGAACTTTATTGTATTGCTGTGAGTTAACAAAAATCACATAAACAAGGCTTTTATGTAAATAATCCAGCATTACTTTATGAAAGATCCCTGCAGTGCTTATTAATGTGTTATAAAGGCACCAGAGTGGGAATAAATAAACCATTTCATTTTGTATAATTGTAGCTGATACTGATGACCACTTGGAGGAGCTCTTCCACCAGCCATCAATGATGGAGCAGGATAATATTTTATTTAAAAAAAAACATCCCAGTGCTCAGCTCATGATATGATAGTGTATGTTCAAGCAACTCCTTGAATTTGTGGGCAGAGTGTGCATCTGTTTTAGAGGGAACAGTAACGTACACTTCATATCAGATACTCTCTATTCCAGACCAAGTGACACAGTATGCACAGTATTATTCATAAATACAGTATGTTGGCATAGGTCTGAAAGATAGGCCATAGCTTGCTGTTTAAAACTAGTTTTCCATACCAACCTGCAAAGCTTGTAGTGAAATGTGGCTTTGAATTCCAGTTTAACGAATGATCTTTGCATACTAGTTTGCCTAGTGTACTATTACTCAACACCTGCATGTCCATGTCTGCCAATGCAAACACACTGGGCTTTGTGATGATGGGAAGCACGTGCATGAAGATGAATCGTAAGCAGGTCAGGTGTACATCAGTGTTTCAGGGCTGATGCAATGTTGAAAATATTAAATAATATATTTTTATTTTGTTAGATTTCAGGAATATATAAAGAAATATCATGTAGAGTGAATCTCTGCTATCACATATACACATACATGTCACACAGCCTAAAGCTCATGCATGAACACGTTGCTCCGACCCCCACTGCCTTGCCTGAAGAGCAGAAGCTGTCCAATCAGAATGGCTGATCCTGTGGAAGCCTTATATGGAGGGTATGGCGTAAAGGGGGGGATAGGACTGTTCAGCAGCTGATGAACACTGTTTGGCTTTTGTTGCGTGACACAGTGTCTACACTAATCCCAAGGGAATACATACATAACCCAAGATCATATGTGTGTTTTTATATACTATATATGTAGAAACACAATCATAAACCCCCAGGCTAACTGGGGCAAAATGTAAGTTTTGTACACTCACACAGCTGCTAAAGTGCACAACAACAGACAAATCATTAGATGCAGCAGTTAAATAGCCTTTTGTTGATACCAGGATTTCTTGTGCAAATGACACCACATGTAAAATCCAGATTTACAGATGACTCTCAATTTCTTTAGTACAAAGCATAGCATAACACAGACAAGCTAGTTCTTGTATGCAAATAAAACCCAGGCTGCGCTAAAACCTAGATCTAAATCATTATTATACATTCCCCATATATATATTATGATAAATTATATATATATATATATATATATATATATATATATATATATATATATATATATATATATATATATATATATATATATATATAATATAAATCCAGCTTGCAGCTGTTCTTTTAACACACATTTGGTGATTGTGCAGCTGCTCCCAAGAAAAAAAAGTATAACACTGGACATGATACTTTATTGCACAACTCTGAAATTTATTTTGATTAATAGATCATGTTTGTGTGATTGTGCTAATGTGTAGAATCTGAAAGGTGGAAATAATTAAAGAGCTTGCCCTTTAAATTAATTTAAGGGTATGCTTATATAATCAAATTGAGTTTATATTAGTTTATCAGCAGCACCGTGATTTGTGAATGCTGACACAGTATTTATGGACACATATTTAGGAGATAAATTTGGAATGTTTCAAGCACCACTGAACCAGGAAACATCTCATCCTAGCACAATATACTATTATGCGGTCTAAATTATTTGAAGCTATAATTATCCACACAGAGAGAGTGATGAATTAAACATGTTTTCCCCAGTAGCCTTCATACACAACCCATGTTATCATGAATGTATCCATAATTAATGCTTGGCACTGCTTTTTCACAATCCTGGACACTCATGTTCGAGGCACAGTCATTGGGAAATGTACAATTCTAATGTAAGGACAAACAGGACCATATATCCCACCCAGCAGAAAAAAAAACTGTGAATGACTGTGAACAGAAATCTTTTTGGTGTCTTGATTAATTCTTACAACAATGAATATTAATTGGACTGCTCTTTTGCCATCTTACCAAACACAGACATTAGTACAGGACCCCTGGTGTTTTCTGACTTGTTATTCTGTTAATGTGCTCATACGACCTCCACTGTGTCGCCAAGAGTCGACTACATGAACTGGCTCCTGGAGGTGAAACATGTGAGCCGACTCATGTACTGCTAGAGCAGCAATACATCGTGTTATGAGTTTGTGTATGCTTTCTGTATTTGTTCATGTAAATTTTCACCCTGTTGGTTTTTGCATTCATTTTAATTGATTTTAGTTGAAACACAATGCAAGAACCTGTTGTCATAACATAATGTATTGTTGGGCTATAGTAGTCCAGACACAGGGTTAATATGTTTTTAAAAAAATCTCAGCCCCAGAGACCCTGGAGTTGAGGAGAGACAAGAAGATTAGTCTCTGAATAATTTATTCTAGTTTCATAAACTTACTATGGAAATATATCTTTTTGGACTAATGGGGAAAATATGATCTGACCAAAGTCTTTATACAGGTTTATGGAGAGAAAAATCATACTGTCTGTGACGAACTGGTGACAGGGTCATGGGTGGCCAAGGCTCATTGATGAAGGTGGGGAGCGAAGGCTGGTCCGTGTGATCCGATCAAACAGACGAGCTACTGTTGCTCAAATTGCTGAAGAAGTTAATGCTGGTTCTGATAGAAAGGTGACAGAATACACATTGCATCACAGTTTGTTGCATATGGGGCTATGTAGCTGCAGACCAGTCAGGGTGCCCATGCTGGACCCCTGTGCACCACCGAAAGCGCCAACAATGGGCACATAAGCATTAGAACTGGACCATAAAGCAATGGCCTGGTCCGATGAATAACGTTTTCTTTTACATCACGTGGATGGCCAGGTGAGTGTGTGTTGTTTACCTGGTGAACACATGGCACCGGGATGCACTATGGGAAAAAGGCAAGCCGGCGGAGGCAGTGTCATGCTTTGGGCAATGTTCTGCTGGGAAATTGCTTGGAAACCTGGCTACTATCCCCTGCTCTTATAGCAGGTATAGCACTGTAATGTGGCTGTTTGTCTTTTTGCTGTGGTTTTAATAATGTCAGATATGATTTTAGCATTGTCACTAGAAATTAGTTTTAGAGTTGAGACAAAATTTTTTATGAATAGAAAAATTCATAACTCATTATGACACGCTTGTTTCATACTTTCTTTATTCAGTCTTGCAAATGCATTCTTTTTCATTGTAGTTACTCAATAATATGATTAATAATGAACTGTTGAATAGCAAGCTGGGACACTGAGGTGTATATCTAACATAAGAACTTCTTACAAGCATACATATTTGACATTTAATAAATACACATTAATGGTTAAATGAATCTTGAACAAGTAGCATTTATTTCAACTGTATTATATTGTCTTACTACCCATGAAATGGAGAACACTTAGTCTAGAATGCGTTGTTTTTATTTTGACATATTTCTGTGCATTTCAGTTGTCAGAATGTGTCTTTCAGAATCACATAAAGGTTATATATTTCATGCCAATGGTAGCAATGATTTGCTTCCATTGGTGCATATGATGTGCATGAGGTAAAAATGGCTGAAAAAACTCACATAGGGATGACTGACCAATAACGTGCAGGCAAAGCATCTCCCAAGTGGAGAAGCCATATGGCCCTTTCTCTCTCTACTGCTGTGAGACTGATTTGTGAATATGGGTCATTTTTAGCAGCTATTCTTTTGCCACTCTCTCTATATAGAAAATACAACTGTGACTGAAATAGCAGGGCTTTAGCATATGGTTCTGGGGCCCCAGGTCTATAATGTCATCATTGTAATGTCCATATTAATTCGTTTGATTCAGCAGAGATGCACTAAAGGTTTTTCTGCGAGGGTAAGAAGTCGCAAAGCTGGGTTCCATCCATCGTCACACACAAACACACACTAACTTGTCGTATTATCTTAATGATGACCTTCTAGACATCATTTAAATGCAGCTAATTAATGATACACCAAATCAAAACCTAGCCTTAAGCCTAAATACCCAAAAGCCTTTTTAGTTTTTATTGTTTAAATTTAAACTGCAGATTTTATTCCATTCTGATCACCAGCAAAATGTCCCCTCAAGGTCAAATCTGTCAGATACTGCTAAACTTTCCATTCTCCCTCCCTCCCTCCCTCTCTCTCTCTCTCCCCCTCTCCTCTCTCTCTCTCTCTCTCTCTCCCTCTCTCTCTCTCTCTCTCTCTCTCTCCCCTCTCTCTCTCTCTCTCTCTCTCTCTCTCTCTCTCTCTCTCTCTCTCTCTCTCTCTCTCTCTCTCTCTCTCTCTCTCTCTCTCTCCTCTCTCTCCTCTCTCTCTCTCACACACACACACACATACACACACATTACACTGCTAATGGTGTTACAGCACCTCTATATGAACATTTCTATATATAAGCAACAGTGAAGCAACTCAAACCCCTATTTGCACATCCCCTTCCCCTTCTATCACCAGCCCCTGGACATTAGTGATGTATCCTTCATGAACGAGTCAGTGTGAGCTGACTCTTTGCAGTGAACACCATATCTGTGTAGCAGTAATAAATCATGTGTGGCTTTATTTGAAAGAATGATCATTATTCATGATATGCATACAGTTAGATAGGCCCCTAATACCAACGCTGGAATCTTCCAACCAATGCAAATGCACACAGTTGACAAATTTAAGGCAAAAACAACATAGGTGTTGGACCACCACAGACCACCATATTAGTTTCAGTGATATTTGGCACAGGTTATACGAGTCTCTTGAACTGTACTAGCAGGTAGAACGCCATTCTTCAAAAAACATTCCCTCAGTTGGTGTTTTGATGCCAGCGCTGGACGTGGAACAACTTTGGAACATGGAAGAGATCAGTTCCATCAGGATGCAACTGTTTTATCACTTTGTATTGATTTGCAGTCACACTTCCCTCTAAGGGGACAAGTCTACTCAAACTATCACAGTAAAATGCCCCAATGCATAACAGAGCCACCAGTTCTTCCCTTCCCTGAAGAATCTTGCTGGTTTCACATTTATTTAAATTAATCTATAACAAATGGCATGTTAATTATATAGTTATTTAGTTAATATAAAGATAGCACTATTTTACTGAGCTACAGTATTTAATAGATAACTGAAAGACTTGGCACTTACTGGAGAGGTGACCTGATTCTCTTTGACTGACAATAGCTAGAATTCCCATCACTATGTCCTAGAGGAGCCACATGACGATGACGATGATACTCGTTAATAGATTACCTACTTAGTGATAGAAAATAGCTAAAAATTTAATAAATTGCTGTACGTGGTTGTGCTGTGGTAGTAGCTCCAAATGGATATAAATGAACCTGATGGGGAAAAAAAAAAACCTTGCCCCAGTGACTCATGAGCTAGTTAAAAGAGAATTGAGTTGACTGTCTAAAGGATTAGCTTCTGAATCATTTATTCTAGCTGTGGAAAAACACACCTTTGCTGAATATTTGAATCCTTTGAAGTACCAAAGACTGGGGAATTAGAGACTTTCCGTCATGTACCAATTGCTCAGTGACAAGAAAATGAATTTCATAATAAAGTGTGTTTGTGTTCATGAACACCCTTTTCCATATAGAGGTGATGATTAAGCCCAACTCTCATACATAAATAATTTTAACACCAGGCATAATTATTACTCTAGGTCTTCTAAAATGTTCCAAATGAAACAGATCTATAATCATAATTGCACCCAGGTTCAACCAGATATTAGACAAGTTGTGACTGTCACTAAGCATAATTGAAATTTTCACAGCTTGTCAATGTACAGAGAGCATATGAAGCTATTACAGTTTAGTAATATGTACTTCACACCTGCTTCAGCATGGTGAGCTCACCCTTGACTTTAAGTACACTCATCTCAGCTGGTCAGAATGATGTGAATACACACTATGTGATTAGTTAAGCATCTTGCAACTAAAGGCCATACTGCATGCAAATATCAACTCAATGCCAAATTATTAATTCAGTGGCCTGTGACTCACACCTACTCCGGCATAGGGAATTTAGCTGTACAGCCTGTTCCTCATAATACACTCATGACCAGCTACTAATCTTCAAAATATATTTTTCACATCTCTGCCTTGAAAGAGGAACAGCACAAAAGAGCAAACAAACAGTATATTAATGGTACTGCTTTACATCCCGCTGACCCTACTATAAAAAATCTTTACATCCACTGTAATTAAAAACATACAATTACACTCCCTCGAATGGAGTTGAATTGAATGAAATTAATAAGTAGCTTCTGCAGCTCACAAAGATGCCATGATCAGCATGCTTTCACAATTGATCAGCATGCTTTCACAGAGCAAATCACTATCATTACTCAAGACATTACAATGCCTCTGAACATGGACGTGGAAATGTACTACTGAACTTTCAATTTAATGTTAATACTGACAAAATAGTAAAAGGCCTTCTGGTGGTCCAGCAGCAGGATCCCGCACTCTCATTACCGCTGCCTGGGTTTGAATCCCAAGCAGAGAGCTAACCCGGCCACTGAAGGGTTAAATAGGATGGCTGCATCAGGAACGGCATCCGGCGTAAAACCTGTACAAAATCGAAGCATGCAGGCCAGATGATCTGCTGTGGCGACCCGAACAGGGAGCAGAACAACAGACAAAAGAACAACAACGACTGACAAAATAGTAAAAGTGTGAGTAACTAGGTCAGCTGATGTGCTGGTCTTTGATAAGCTTTGAATTAACATGAGATCAAACACACTGATTACAATGCAATGATTCTTTGAGATAAATTGGCATTTTATTTTTGAAGCATGTGCTGAAGTTCTCTCATTTGATAGAAAGATTATAATGAAACAAAAATGTACATTTTGGTCAGATGTTCTGTGACAGGTCATGTATGACAACATGACTTCAGGTCTTTATCTGCATCTGGTGTATCTGCATCAAAGTCACATCGTATCTATAACTGCTGTAAACAGATTTAACATCGACTCCAGCTGTAAACAATATAACAGATATTCATGAAGTACACTGATAATAGTTTAAGATTGAAATGAACCTTTACATTATTTTAAAAAGAAGGGCACAACTTACAATAAAATTTACAGTAAAAATTTCCAGTGCAAAGACAAGGGCCTGAGGTGTTGAAAGGAATATTAAGAATGAATTATCGACAATGTTGTATGAGAGAATTTAGTGCAGGATAATAGAAGCAAAACATTCCCAGTGCAATACATGTATTTATTGTGCTCTCTTGTGTTATTTATTTAGAATAGTTCTACTAGTTTACATCAGTGTGACTAGGTGTGGAAGTGTCAGGTGTTTTCCTGCTTGCTGTTCTCTGAGAGTGTTGAAGTAGCAGGAGTTTGGTTCTGCTCTGCTTGCTTCTGTCTCGCCTGGAGCTCCTTCACCTCTGCCAGAACCTCCCGTGCTTCCTCCCACGAGGAAATTGCTTCCTGGAGCAACCGTTCAGTCGCTGCCCTCCTGCTTTCCCAGTCCAGTAACTCGGTAAAAGTGTCTGTGTCCTTCATCCCTTTAAAATGGGGCGAACTCAAAAGCCACAAACTAGGTGAGTCAACGGTCTTTGAGTAGGGTGAATTGTTGCCAGTGGAAATGGGTGACTCTGAACCCTTGATATGGGTCAGATCAATGCATTTCATACTGGGTGAGAAAGAAGCCTTCGAATCAGGTGAATCAACACTCTTTGAACGGAACTGGTCCTTGTAGTGAGATGTCTTTGAGGATTTTGAATGAGGGGAATCCTTCCCTTTGACACAAGGAGATTCCTTTGTTTTAGAGCTGGGAGAATCCTTGGCTTTAATTCGGGATGGAGAGTCTGTGCTTCTCCCATGAGATGAACTGTGGGAGCTGGAACTCTTAGACTGGGGGGAATCTGAGCCCTTTAGATGGCCCAGCCATGGGGAGTCTATGCCCCTCAGATGGGGATAGTAACCCATTCGTCCTCTTTGGGGCTCCTGCCCCTGGATCTCCGCTAATAGTTCCTGGGTCCTCTGTAGACGCTGGGTGATTATGTCTTGAAGGTCTCTTGTGAGACTCGTAGTGTTATCCAGTGAGCCACAGTGAATTCTTCCCAATGCTACAGGTTTCTTCTTTTGCTGAGGAGTATGAGTCTGACTCTCGTGGCTCCGGGAGAGTTCACTCTCACGGGGCAGACTGCTGGTCTTCACCCTGCCCTCTGTGAGAGTCTCTCGGGGTCTGGAGACATCAGTGCCAGCACGCCTTCGTGCAGGAGCCAACAAGTCAAGGTTTCCCCGATGGTCTTTTACCCACACAGCATGATCATGTTCAAGCATGGCAGCATCCTCCTCATGCACAAGGTCCAGAGTCAGCATCCCATCTGAAGTGGTCGAGGCCTGTGGATGAATCATCAACATCATCACTGAAGTATCATAAGGACAGGAAGAAGATTTTTTTTTAAATATCATATTTCCTTATATATTGATTTAATGGGTTAATATATAAATCTCCACCAGTTTATAATAGAAAGTCTTGAGCAAAGGGATCAGTACTGATCTCTCTTATTAAATGACCTCTGACTGAGGTCAAATCAATACTGAAAAGTCACCCACCACAGCCATAAGATGACCCCGAGTGGGCAAGCGGCGTCCAAGGGGGATCTTGGCACGGTCACGTGTTGGGTGAGACAACAGGCTGTCCTCCTCAATCGTAACCTGCAAAGACATAAAAAGTACAGGTCTAGATAAAAACGTTAATCATTATCAGCTAGATGTTCTTCATTTTAACAGGCCCCTTTAGGTAAATTATTGACAAGAAAATAAATGATGCAGTGGCTAAATCTGGTTCTAAGTGCTAATTAATTGTACAAGTTTATTCTGTAGACAACATAGCAAACTCACAGTTCCTTATATACTACGTGTTCTACAGAGGAGTTGATTAATTCACAGAGTGTATAAATTCACATTTGAAGTGCTTTCACATTTCACACTTTCACAGAAAGTGAAGCGTTACCATCACTGGGACTACATAGTTCACAGCTGACTGTCAACATCTGAGTGTCATCGCAGCAGATTATTCTTAGCTTCTATTCTAAATTGCAAACTAAATCTAAATAGGTAAAGGATATCACAAAGCAGGGGGGCACGGTGGCTTGGTGGTTAGCACGATTGCCTCACACCTCTAGGGTTGGGGGTTCGATTCCCGCCTCCGCCGTGCGTGTGGAGTTTGCATGTTCTCCCCGTGCCTTGGGGGTTTCCTCCCCCGGTCCAAAGACATGCATTGTAGGTTGATTGGCATCTCAAAAAATTGTCCATAGTGTGTGATTGCAAGAGTGTGTGTGTGTGTGTGTGTGTGTGTGTGTGTGTGTGTGTGTGTGTGTGCCCTGCGATGGGTTGGCACTCCATTCAGGGTGTATCCTGCCTTGATGCCCAATGACGCCTGAGATAGGCACAGGCTCCCCGTGACCCGAGAATGGATCGGATAAGCGGTAGACAATGTATGAATATCACAAAACATGATGTAATGGATGACTTTTTTTTTTGGTTTTACTTTAATAAACTGAGCTCATCTGATTTCTGCCTATCAAAGCAGCTATGTTTTATGTAGTCTATGATTATGGTAATGAGGCTTAGCTAAAATGAGTTTCAAGAATACATCCGGCACAGAGATGACAGTTTTTTCATCAGCTTAATGCTTTGTACAATCTTCTAAAATTATTACACACACAAACCTACCTATCCAATTCAGCAATAATGTAAAAAAAAATAGATAGATGATAGATAGATAGATAGATAGATAGATAGATAGATAGATAGATAGATAGATAGATAGATAGATAGATAGATAGATAGATAGATAGATAGATAGATAGATAGATAGATAGATAGATAGATAGATAGATAGATAGATAGATAGATAGATAAATACAGCTTGGGGCTGGGAGAAGCATTTAATATGGACAAATCCCGTAAGGGAAAAAAATTGAATAGAAAAGCAGACAATGGAGTGAATGGGTGGAAGTGGGAGCATGTGACCAAAGAACAATTATGGGAACAAATATATAAAAATAAAATAGCCTGAAACAAAGAGCAGCAGAGGGATTTTTAAGGTTTAATAGCTTACCTCATCCAGAACGCGGTTCCTGGCTCTTTTAATGGCTGTGTTCAGAACATTGATCCAAGACTCCTTTTCCTCTGGACTAACAGCCAAGAACACAAGATTGGGAGTCTAAAACAGAAACAAAAAATTACAACCTTTACAACACTGTGTGGTTCTGGTGAAATTGAATTTTTCTGTAAAATATGTATTTCATAATAGAAACTGTCATCAACAAAAATCATGTTTATTCAGTAGCTTTTACAGCAGTGCTGAAGGAATTATTACGTGGGAAGATAAATATCAGCACTGCCAAGAGAGATACTTCGTGTGAAGCCTAAAATCTGGAAAAGTTCAGGTGTAAAACATATCCATGTGTTCTATCTAAAATCATGAAAATTAATGTACTTAGAAAAGAATTAAAGATGGTCAATACTTTGTCCTGAAACACTCCCTCTTTAAGCAACACACACACAGACGCACACACACACACACACACACACACACACACACACACACACACACACACACACCCTCCCTGTTAGATGCAGGCAGCTGTGAGTTTTACAACAAGTCAGATACAGCATAATAAATTTTACATCCAAGAACTTTAGTGTCGAAGAGAAAAGCAGGAACAATACAATATACTTTACTTGCAAAAATGATAAGTTATACATTTCTAGAAAAACAATCCAAAACCAGTATGCATTTTGTGATTTTGTGAGATCTAATTAAACACACTGAAGCTTGACAACAACCTGACTCAGAGCCAAGTGAACGACAATACACTGACAGATGCTGACATACTTCAGGTTGAGGGTTTGTTGTTGTGACAGAGCAATACAGTGTAGTCAAAAACAAGAGATGGACTATAGCTCATTATGTATTCTGCCTTCTAGAGAAGAAAAAGCTCTTGAGGCATTAAGAAATGTATGTTTCAGTCAACAGAAGGTATTGAAAATCAACTGAATTTTAAGTGTTCTGCCTGCAGGACCGCTTTTAATTCCACAGTATACCCTTGTCTGTCTCGGTCAATTGAAATTACCATAACCTGTTTTTTTTTGGTGGGTCAGAAATAGATTGGCAAACAGTTTTCTAAACAGACAGATATGCAGAACATCAGTCTACCCTTAACTTTTAGAGTTAACTCTAAATGATATTGATGGCACAGGTAGAAACACTACAAATGGGATAACTGGAAGGTTCTTTCAGCTAACCCATGATTTACTCGAAAACAGTATGTGTGTGTGTGAGTATGTGTGTGTATGTGTGTGCAGTGAGGACTCACTCGGGCTCCAGGTTGCCGGCAGCGCAACAGAGTGAACTTGCTGTGGTTCTTCTTGCTGCGACTCTTGGCTTTGCGGACCTCCTCCGATCGCTCGTATTCAGCCAGGTCAAACACTTCATGTGTCTTACCATCATTCTTCATCTGCAAAGAAGTGGGGGGAGCACACGCTGTGAGCACAAATAGCCCACTCAACCACATGAAAGGGTACAAGTTGTTTCTCATGTGTCGAATAATTGACAGCCATCTGTGTCCTTTTCACATGGTGACTGTGCCGCTGACAGTGGGCCACAGCAGGCCGCATTGACTGCAGCCTGAGGGACAGGGATAATTACTGATCTCTGTTATCATTAAGCACATGCTGTGACAGTGAGGACTCGGAGCTCAGTCCTCACAAACACAAACTTTACATTCATGAACAAAATAGAAATAAACCTCTATTTTACAATTTATCTAGAAATAAATAGTTTTCCAACATTTAAAAATGATCATGGAACCTCAACTTTACAACAGGAATGATGTGAGGAGGGATGGGATAAAGATTATAACCGAGAGGATTCAAAACGATACCAAAGATGCAGTTATAAAGACAAAGAGAGGGCATGGGAGTTATTAAAGAATCTTCTCAGCACATTCAGAGAGACAGATGCAAAGTTTTAAACTAATTTTTTTTATTATTATTAACATAGAATTTTAAGAGTAATAACATCTTAACATTTTAATTGTAGTAAATTGCATTATAAACAGTTCTAAACTGTTTTCTGTATGCTACTTTTAACTTTCTTTATACTACATATTTATGTCTAATTCAAAATTAGTTTGGAATTAAGTAAAGCACAGAGGCTTTAGAGTGACCAAGGCGAGTGCTGTTCCCAGTTGGTTTAGTTCTTCCTATTATTCTGCCTGTGAGATGGTTGTGAAAATGCCTCATTTATACACAGGTCAATCCTCATTAAAGCTGGCTGAGTGAAAAAAATGGATATGTTTATTGAGTCTGAGCAAGGGGCCCAAACACAATATCTCCACTGGGAAACAACAAGTCCCAGAGGACTATGGTGAAGACCACATGGGTTCACTCTGAGACCCAAGACACAAAGCATCTGAAATAAGAGATATCAAAATCACCTCTATATGTCAGTGTTATTGCAGCGACCCCGGAAAGATGGGAAACTGGCAGCTACCGCGTACAGACTCTGAATTCTGTATGGTTACTAAGCATTCACCATAGCAACAGAAAGGAGCAACAAAGGAATCAGTAAGCAGCTTTGGTCCAAAGATCAAAGTGCTCAGAGTTGATGGACCATCGTATCAGACAGCATGCAGACTAAATGCACCATCTGTATAAAGAACCATATCTTACGCATCATCAAATATACACAGTGGGGATACACTTTTATCAAAAACGGAGACAAAATTCGACATATTTTTTCTAGGATATCTGCAAATGCCTAATACTATGAGCATAACCTCTTTCCTCATACTTAACTGGGCTCTCATAGTATAGTTAAAACTCACAGTGCACTCACAGTAACAGAGAATGTAGGGGTAATGATTTTATGGGGTAAAAGTTCCCTGTAGGAGGTCGCCAGGGTTCTCTCTATCACATGAATATTTTACTCTCATGCTGTTAGGCCAGTATGTTTCAGCGAGAGGGCCATCTTGATCCCAGGATTAACCATGTCTAAAAATAACTTGCTAACCAACCAACCTCGTACAGACAATGGGAACTGCAATTAAGAACAAAAAGCATTAGGAGAAAAGCAGACATATTCAAAACTGTCCTGTTAGAGGCTTTGTTTGCGCTGGTCTTCTAACATGACTGGCTCATTGTTAGAAAGCATTTTAAGGGACTAAGAATCACTGTATAATGTTTCCTGAATTAATAGTCTATGTTACAGCATTCACTACAATTTCATTCTTATCATTTATAATGTATTAATATTATTATTGAGTGATACGGAGGAAAATGATATTCCACTATTTCAAGGCATTTGAGCAATTCAGTGAAGGAAAATATATCCAGACACTTTTGATTTTGTTATTTAATATACTTCTAGAGCACATCCCATGCATATGGTTTCAAAAAAACAATGTATTGATAAGCTCAAACACATACATGTTGAAATGAAGGACTTCGAAAAGAATTTAGACAAATCAGAAGGCATGTTTGGAAAAACAAAAAATAAGAACTGTGGTTATGGTCCCAAGAAATCCATACCACTTCTACAAAGGGTACTGGGACATTACACATCATTTAAAAAAAAAAATGAATGGAGTGATGTACTTGGATTTATTAAATTAGAATTCAATCTCATTGGCCAAGAAACTGATCCTGGAGACAACAACCCCAAAAATAACTAAAGAAGGTCTGACTTAGGCAGTCTCCTGTTTTAAATCCCATTGTTATTCTCTGGAGATTTTCCATCTATCCACCCATCCATATCCTGTACTGCGTATCGTACACAAGGCCACGAGGACCATCACATGGCACAATCACACACTCTCCCACTTACACACTTCGGACAATTTAGCGATGCCAATCAACACACATCTCTGAGGTATTGAAGATGATATTTCAAGGACATGTACTGTGATATTATCAGTGTATATAGGTTTCCTAACTCCCAGCAGAAGTGTTGCTGCAATTAAAAATAAACCTTCGATGACACTTTTAATTATTTATTACAGCAGTGCAAAGCTGTTTTTTTTTTTGGAGCACAGCCGTGGAAACAAAAGCACGAGGTCTCAAGTGTGGCTTCTCTTTAACTATTTATTTAAAACTCTTACAGACCAGAGCAGTGGGATTATGTACACACAGCCTGTGCTGAAAGCCTTCACAGGGGAGCAATAAAACACACTCCTATTAGTTTTTACTATTAGCTGTAGTCAACATACCCGAGTTAATCTGCAATTACATGTCCAGAGATTTTGTTTTTCTTTTGCATGAGCCTGTGGAAACTAAAGGTGGAAAATGAATTTTAAGAATTTAAAATCTCTTAAATTGATGTGGGAAATGTTTTAAGTCTGCTTAATATTATGTCGTATTAGCACTGATGTAACAAGCTTCTGCATAACACATATCAAATCCCAAGCATCTGCTACTCGAAATAAACGAAATAAATGAGAGTAGCTCAAACTGAAAGGTCATGATTCACTGTATGAGTAATTACACTGCTACTGCAATGACTACATTAGATAACATTTTATACCACAAATAATATGTCTCATGCATAACTGACACACTCCTACTGCTGTGTGGTGCAGGTTGTGTAACACATTTACACACAAAGCTTTTGGAAACGGCAGATCTGGCATAACCTATCATCCTGACACTCGTGTAGCAAACATTAAAACTACATCCAGCATCTTCATCCAGCATCACTAACTGGCCCGACTGCTGCTTTTCCGCTAAGAAGGGGCAGCGTGATCCATTCCTCAGTGGGCAACTTGTTCCCTATTTTTGACCACAACATGCAAAGAAAACTATATTCAGATAAACAGGACAGTGAGTAGGCTCACGCCCCATGTCATCTAGGGAGTGGGGCAAACCAGCGGGATATCGACATATTTGTCAAATGACATTTTTTAGATTGATTGTCAGTCAATTTCAACTGAATTTAAAATGCATGGGAGTGCATATCTGTTAAATAACTGCTACAAAAGTTGGGGCTCTGCAGTACTTTATAGTACAAATCTTATATAGAATATAATGTAAGCAAGAATAGTACGCCCCTTTTACCAGAAATAGATGGTGTGTAACATTTCTCCCTGCACCTAGTAATCAAAATATACATCATATAGTTACTTGCACTGACATCATGCTAGCAAGCACTGGCCTGTAACAAATATAGTAACATGTAGTGTATTCTGCCACTCAGACGGAAGATCCCGAACCATGTACATTTCACTCGCAGACACCTGAGACAGTCAGCACCAGCAGCATGATGCAACCCACTGACACTCTCTGCTGCCGAACAAAAAAACAGCTCTGGGTGCTTGAGTGCTGAGATGGTACTAATGGAAGGTAATATAAAGCTTATACACAATTTATGCCACTGTAATAAGGCAGGTATATTACAGTAATTTCACTTTTAAGATGGCCTCATGTTATCAGTGGGTTATAGGAGAGGAAAGAGATATAATTAACAATTAATATACTAATATACCTCACTAATATACCGCTAATATAAACCGTAATTTAAATGTACCACAGAAACCGACTGAGGAACTTTCTGTATTTGAATAAGAAGAGCAGCACAATATTGCTTTTCCTTAGCCTTGAATGCAGATCTAGTTTGTGCTTGGCAAGTTCATTTTTACAAGGCCTAACCAAAAAAAAAGAAACAAAGATAATTAGGTTTGCACAAATCAGCTTCTCATCACATAGCACACAGCCTGTGCACTTGCTCTGAGAGTGAAAATAGTTGCACACAGCATCCAATAACCTCAATATCTTGTCCTCTCTTTATTCTGTCTTATTTTCTCAATTTGCTTATTAATGAGATGAGCATTGATAACACTGTAGATTTAGCTCAATTTGACTCAAAGGGAGTAAACCATTTCCTCTACCACTTACAGCAGAAAAATGACTAGCTGTAGAATTTTAATTATAGGATCATCAGTGTGCTGTTAACCATCCTTTCACTGACACATTGGAATGAAGAGAGCATTTGCAGTTAGATAAGAGCTCAGTGTTGCATGCCCATGTGTATGGCATGGCCTTGCATTCAGAGCTTCGGGGATCCTTCGGCACAAAAAGGGGTGCAGCTGCGCTTTTGATCTCCTAAAGTGAGTACTCCCAATTGTACCTAATCCAAAAGGCTGCAGCTGAACTTCTAAGGACTAGGCCATGCAGAAACATTTTAAAATGCAACTGCAGAGCCATCATAAGAATAAAGGCATGGTCCACACTGAAACGAGGAGAGGACAGCTGTAGAGGGTCCTCTTATACTGGAACAAACCTTTGTGTTGTCTCCCAAAGTGGCAGAGCTGCAAAATTAGTCATGCTTCAGGCTATGATATATATCTGTGCAAATTACCATCATTTGCATTATCTTGTTAACACTTTCCATTAAGGACATGTATGTAATGTACTATAAATGTGTTAGAATGCATTCATGTCTACATGTATTTCACTTTACAAACACTACTTATAATACATGATCAGTATTGTTTGTAATGCTAATGCTAATTTAATTTTGAACAATCTATTGCTCATTGTTTATTTCACTATCGCTATATGTGTCACAGAAACAGTGGGCACAAGGCAGGAATAGACTCTGAATGGGATGCCAGTCCATCACAGAAGATCATGCACACACACTTACACACTCATTCACACCTTGGGGACATTTAGAATAGCAGATCCACTTACTGGCATTTGTTGGGAGGTGGGAGGAAAACAGAGAACCATGAGGAAACTCACTTGGAGAGCATGTAGAGGAACTACACACAGACAGTAACCTGAGCTCAAGACTGAACCTGGGACTCTGGAGCTTTGAGCAGCAACACTACTTTCTGCGCCACCGTGTCAAAATCATAATTATCATACAGCTGTCCAAAAATGTAAATAGCATGTTTAAACCATAGAATATGAAATGTACAGTAAACACATGCCTCTGTTTATTTAAAAAAAAAAAAAAAAAAATAGTAGGTTTTCTAAATTTATTGCATCTACCAAATTCTGGTAGATGGCCAGATCTAGGGGCAGATACAATTTCAATCATAGCAGAAAGATTGGTGAAACTAACTACCTAGGGCCTTGGTGTAGGCGACTGAAAACTAATCTGGACTGAGAAAAAGATGAGAAAGTGGAGCACAGGGATTTGCTTCATATTTGCATCATTCCGTATCATGACACCAGAAATTCAGAAAGTCTCACTCACATCTTTTTCAAAAATATACAGATGGTCACCCTTGAGCATCACAAATCGATTTCTCCAGATTTCTCTGAAAATGCCTTTGCCACAGAACTTGCGGATCCAGCCCACTTTGTCTGGCTGTGTGGAAGGCGGCGTGGCATCCTGAACACCCTGTTAGATAGAGGAGAGAGAGAGAGAGAGAGAGAGAGAGAGAGAGAGAGAGAGAGAGTCGATCTGAGCTTATATTACATAAGAGAGGAATTAAAACTCTCTTACACAAAGACTCTTCTGTAAATGCACATACACAGCAGTTCATAGCACATGCTGTGGTGCTGAAGACGCACTAAACAACACATCGCTGCTTTAAATGGACTTTAAGGGCGTGGTCAATTAACTTAAATACTCAAATGTGGATTACAAACAAATATATAAACATTCCGATCTATAAAAAGTGGGTAACGAATATATATGCTACACGTTAGATAAAGCAAGACAAAGGGGTCAATCCCAGTGATATCATCTACTCTGATTAAGAGCATCAATCTAGAAACAAAATAAACAGCATCTCAATATATTGTAGAATAGCATTTATATACAATGCGTGAAATCCTCATAAGACTGCTGCAGGAGGTTGCTGCTAAAATAATAGAGTAGGTTTGTTCAAAATCTTACCCTTTTGACCAGATGGCTCTTCTTCATAGTGAACGCGATGTGTGAGACTTTATTTCCTGATCTGATCCCGTTTAGCTGTGTTTCTTTGTGTGCACTCGAAGATTAGGAGCGTTATAACGTCTCTACTCGCCGTCGTGAGCCGCTCCGTCTCCAGACTGTCTGGTCGGCTCGTATATTGAAGGTTTACAAATCGCGGGCACACACACTCTCTCCATTGGCTTTTGGGTGGCTCCCTGAGAGATGCTGCGAGTTGCAGTGAAGAACATAATCAGCGATAGTCCGGGTTTATAAACGAACCGAACTGCTCCCCCTACTGGCCACATCAGGCTAGTGCAGGCTAGAGGGGGAAACAAATCTAGTGTAGTCTTACTCTTTGTTCATGTTACACTTTAAGTCGTGTTTAAGCTTTAACACTTTGGGAAAATTCTCAGAAATTGAATTGAAAATTGGTAATCAATAAAACATGTTTAAAACATCAACCCTGCTTCTGGATATGTAGGGCTCACTTCCAGCTCTGACTGAATGGACAGACAGACAGACAGATAGATAGATAGACTATATTGCCAGAAGTTTTGGAACACCCCTCCTAATAATTGAATTCAGGGGTTAGGCTTGGCCCATTAGTTCCAGTGAAAGGAACTCTTAATGCTTCAGCATACCAAGACATTTTGGACAATTTCATGCTCCCAACTTTGTGGGAACAGTTTGGGGATGACCCCTTCCTGATCCAACATGACTGCACACCAGTGCACAAAGCAAGGTCCATAAAGACATGGATGAGCGAGTTTGGTGTGGAGGAACTTCACAGAGTCCTGATCTCAACCTGATAGAACACCTTTTTGATGAATTAGAGCAGAGACTGTGAGCCAGACCTTCTCATCCAACATTAGTGCCTGATCTCACAAATGTACTTCTAGAGGAATGGTCAAAAATTCCCATAACACATGCTTAAATGTTGTAAAAAGTCTTCCCAGAAGAGTTGAAGCTGTTAGCTGCAAAGGGTGGGCCAACTCCATATTACATTCATGTGCATGTAAAGGCAGAAGTCCCAAAACCTTTGGCAATATAATCTGTCTAGACAGACAGACAGACAGACAGACAGACAGACAGACAGACAGACAGACAGACAGACAGACAGACAGACATTATCATTGCAAGGTACAGGTACATAGCAAAGAAATGGCATTTAGCATCTACCAGAACCAGCATTAACTTCTCCAGCAATTTCAGCAACAGTAGCTCGTCTGTTGGATCGGATCACACAGGCCAGCCTTTACTCCCCATGTGCATCAATGAGCCTTGGCTGCCCATGACCCTGATAGAGACTTACCACTGCAGACCGGGAACACCCCACAAGAGCTGCAGTTTTGGAGATGCTCTGATCCAGTCGTCTAGCCATCACAATTTGGCCCTTGACAATCTCGCTTAAATCTTTACGCTTGCCCATTTTTACTTCTTCTAACATACACACACACACACACACACACACACACACACACAAATAAATAAATAAATAAATAAATATTTATTTATTTATTCTTTTGTGTGTGTGTGTGTGTGTGTATGTTAGAAGAAGTAAAAATGGGTAGTAGTTTATCTATCCATATATATATATATATATATATATATATATATATATATATATATATATATATATGGATAGATAAACTACAGTATTCTATGAAATCAGTTATGTACATTTGTAATTATATTATGCAGAGAAGATGTAGCAGAATGTACAAATTGGATCAGTACTGTACATATCAGCAATATCAGAAATCCACTTCATTAGTTTGACACGGTGTGTTAGATTTGGGCTGAATTCTGCAGCAAAGCAGATCTCCAAGAACAGGATTGGTGACCATTAGGGCTCTGTAAATGGGATGCTGGATTAGCATTTAATAATCAGGACAAGGAGGTATCTCTACTAATTAATGTTATATGTTGCTTGTCAATTCAGAAACCTAATTTGGGTATAATTTTGTAATTTCTGTAATTTTTACAGAAATCATTACAGAAAAAGGCAACAAATTTACACATGAATAATTATTTTCATTGTAAAATGACTTTCACTGATACATTAATTCTTCAATCTTCTGTAAATCCTTTGCTTTGCAACGAGGGGCAATTAGAATCACCAAAGTATCTAACAAACTTTTTGGCAAGTAGAGAACCTATATGTACAGAGGAAGAATATATTAAACTTCGAAAGACATACATATGTTAAGGAGCGAATTAGGGACTCTCATGCTGAAGCCAGGAACACCATCTGCTGCACCACTGCTCCCATTTTCCCTTCATGTATATCATCTACTTTATTTTTATCACAGGGCTTGTGATTTTATAGAAATCAACTAGTTAGCAATGACACTCAATCAGAAACAGTCTAGAAGTCTGTTTGTCTAGTAGTACTAGTGATTGTCCTAAAAAAAAAAAAAAAAAAACACTTCTACTTCTACTAATGATATAAATGATATAAACATTTGAAAGCTTATTAGAAATCATAGGACCAATCGTACACAAGTTCAATGATTACCAATACTGTAATTTTCATTTATTAAACTTAATTTAAAAATATTCATTCTTCAGAATATCTTAAAGTATGTCACACTGTACAACTGCAAAGAGAACTCATCAAGAAAAGTGCCACACAAGACACACACCATTACATAAAACCCATATGTGATTCAAAACAGGCAAAAACAGTCTCACATTAAATGCAAATTCCCATGTGTCCACCATTCAGTCATCACTGATCAATCATGTATGTCACATACTAATTAAATTAAATCTATTTAAATGAACAGATTTCATCCCATAATCGAGGGTGAGCATTATAAAGCATTTATTCTATATAATTTGTACTACATATTTCCTGGCAGGTTGAACCAATCTGGTCATTCTGTCTGACCTCTCTTATCAACAAGTCATTTCCACCCACAGAACTGTCACTTACTCAATGTTTTTTGTTTTTCCACAACTTTCCGTGTAACCTCTAAAGACTGTCGTGTGTGAAAATATCAGGAGCTCAGCAGTCTATTAAATACTCAGACCAGCCCATCTGGTACCAACAACCATGTCACAGTTAAAGTCACAGAGATCACCTTTCCTGATCCTGATATGAATATGAACTAATGCTCTGGACATGTACCTGCATGATTTATGCATTACGCTGCTGCCACATGATCAAAAGATTGGATAACTGCAGAAATAAGCAGGTGTTCCTATTAAAATGGACAATGAGTGTACAGAACCATTTCATTAATTAAACCAATGCTGGTTCAATTCATTAAAGCTGTTTAATTAAATAAACCAGCATTATATATGCACACAGATATCTTTTGAAACCATGTTTGTAGTTAAGGTCCAGTTTTGCCTCAGAAGAGAGAACATGTATCTCTGTACACATGAGCATTAGAAACATTAATGTTATATATTTGCAGTTAAAATATTAAAACTCATAGATGACCACAGATGCCTCTAATTTTAGTTTGCACTGGAAGAACATGGGTATCTACCTTATTTACATTCAGATCAGACAATATATAGGCTGCACAGTTAGGTCTTGGGAGGAGCTGACTGTTCTTGTTGTAGGGTTGATATAGTGATCACTAATAAACATCACTGATCTTGAGTGTAACTCACATGTACAAACACACATTTCTTGTTTTGGACACAAGAATCATTTCTGACTCACAATAAGGTATATTCTGGACACTGGAGAGAGGAATGTCTGTGATGAGTGGGATGGAAACATTAAAAGTAGCTTTCGGCTCTGACAGCGCACACACAAACTGTTTAATATTAATAAGAGAACTACTGATGAGTGTTCAGCGCCTGGTTGATGAATGCCTGGCTCCATGTGACCCCCTGTCTCCTCCATGACTCAAGCCAACTGCTGATGTCACCTCCTCCAGGAAGCTGTGAAGAAACATTACTATATTTAATAGTCAGTTCAGCAGCAATATACATAGTAATCAGTGTGGTTTGTGGCTTATCATACAGTATACACCGATCAGGCATAACATGGAACAGTGACAGGTGAAGTGAACAACACTGATTATCTCCTCATCATGGCACCTGTTAGTGGGTGGGATATATTAGGGAGCAAGTGAACATTTTGTCCTCAAAGTTGATGTGTTAGAAGCAGGAAAATGGACAAGAGTAAGGATTTGAGCGAGTTTGACAAGGGCCATATTGTGATGGCTAGACGACTGGATCAGAGCATCTCCAAAACTGCAGCTCTTGTGGGGTGTTCCCGGTCTGCAGTGGTCAGTGTCTATCAAAAGTGGTCCAAGGAAGGAACAGTGGTGAACCGGCGACAGGGTCATGAACTGCCAAGGCTCATTGATGCACGTGTGATCCGATCCAACAGACGAGCTACTGTCGCTCAAATTGCTGAAGAAGTTAATGCTGGTTCTGACAGAAAGGTGTCAGAATACACAGTGCATGACGAGTCAGGGCTGTTTTGGCAGAAAAAGGGGGACCAACACAATATTACACATGTGGTCATAATGTTATGCCTGGTCGGTGTAATGTTGTTGTGGTTGTTTTTTCGGCTGCTTAGTCGGTGTATCTGCTATCATTTTTTGCCAAAGTAGCTAATCTTAATCCTGGCCAAGACCTGATTCCTTGCTTCCATTGGTAATCTTGTATCTCTGAGATATCTTTACAGAGTAGAAATAATATATAAGATACAAAAAATCTAGAAAAAAAAAAAAACATCAAAATATATAAATGTAGGCAGATAAAACCATCAAAACACAAAGCTGATGAAAGCAAATCATGAAGTGCTATTAGATGTAAAATTAATAAAAAAGCTCCTGACCTCTTGGTGTTGTGAATGGTTGTTCCTCCAAGCACAATGCGAACGCCTGGCATGGTGCGGTTCAGGTTGTACACGGTCAGTGCTTCTTCATATGTGGCTCCACCAATAATGAACACGATGATGTCCTGAGGCCTAAATCAGAGAGACCCAAAGTATGATTGATGGCAGATTGATGTAGTTAGTACAATAACTACATCAATCTGCATTCATAACTGCATACGAGATAAATAAATACAGAGTATTTTATAAGTATGCACTTGTAAAAGTATTAAGGTCTTCTGAAATTTCTCCCTTTTTATTTCACACATACTGCGATGTATTCATAAATAACTGAAAGCTAGATAAATACTGCAGCTCACCCTCTCCTCAGAGAATGTAGTCTTTAACAAATAACTACACAGCTGACAAGCTTGACAAATCTCCAGGTTCAATCTGGATCATTTACAGAAAGCAATGGAAAGTCAAGCGGCAGTAGCATCTACTTTCTCAAGTAAAATGTACTATATTTTTGCTATAAATGTGTAATGCTAACCTTTAGCGTTTACCTATTAAATGCCATTATTGCTCCAAAGACATTTTCAGCATGTTACACATCTAACAAAAAGAAACACTATGCTGGATTGCTGTTACAGTAATATTAAAGTGTTTAAATCCAACCTCGTTTTTTTTGGTAAACCTGATCCCTTATCACTTTTTCTTCAACGACATACTTCAACTCAGAGGCCTACATCTAACAAAGCCCAAAAAACAAATCATCTGGTGCGGGTCGGCTGATGTCATCTCCTGCCTATGAGGATGTTTTGAGGATATGAATTGGAATTTGTTCAAATATGTGAACTTGGACTTGATACTGTGATTCAGTCATGGACATGCTAAAACTGTACATCCTGTTCATCACACACAGCTGAGTAAAGCTGTGTTACATTCAAATATTATTCCTTGACCACCAAGGCAAGTTTTATATGTAATCCTATGGGATTTTTACTAAAGTAAAAAAAAAAATTATTAAAAATTTATTATTGTAATTATTATAAATTATAATAATCAGAATGCAGACGATTTTTCCAGAGCAAAGTGCTTCAGGATGTAAAACCAAGGAATATCCAATGCTTTCTTTATTCACTGAGCAATCATGTTGCAGCCCAGGAGACACGTGAACAACCCAAAACCATACTCATACTTACCACAGTTAGACTATATGTTGAAAAAAAAATAGTATCATCTTTACTAGTGATAAATTATATATTACAAGGCTAATTCATTAACCGTCAGATCTCAGTGATAGCAGCAATGTTGTGGCTATAATGTGAATTATTTAAACCATCTAGCAGAAACACTTAGATGTACACTCAGTAGAGACAGTACAGTGCTACAGCTACAGTCAAATGAAGCAGATTAGAAAGAATCACAGCTATGAAAAAGAGATGATTAGCCATGTTTCATCACTGTGAACTGTATGTATCTGAGTATGTGCTGTATGAACCTGTCCCGCAGAGAACTCGGCCCGAGGTAGGGGAACTGACTGTCCTTCAAACGGCCTTTAATTAGCTGATCCAGAGTGTCATGCAGCAAAGGCTGGTGTTGGGTATAGACATTCTCAACACCCTACACACACACACACACACACACACAAAATGTACAATTCAGAATGGGATAAATATATACTGTAGACAGACATCCGTAAATCTCAAGTTTACTCTGTGATCGCCTGACACAGACTCAATAATCCATCAATAACTCTATGTCTAAAATGAGTTTGGAAGAACGTTTGTTGACATGCAGTGAATAATGATGCACCTTGAGTCCTTTGAAAAACTGTTTGGTGATGGCCACAGCATCTGTAGGAGTAATGAGATCACTTCCTCTGACCCGTTTGCCTCCATACTCGATTACGGCTTGTACCATCTGTTGTGTGGGAGGAAAAGTAGAACTAGATTGTGCCGAAAAAATGTCAACATGACTCAGTTTAGCATTACCCGGCCTTATTTACTAACATGATTGCTGTTGTGCTGTAATAAACACAGCAATAGACTCACCTTGCGGTATTTTTCAGACACCCCTTTCCTGCTTAGATCGTCCATAAGACTAGGCAGGATGCTGCTGCTGTGTCTCTCATAGCGCAGAGCATAGAGCATCACCAGACGGACCGCATCAAGCTCCGACAAACGTGGGTTCTGCAGCGCACGCCGAACATTCTGCAGGAACAGGGAAAAACATCAGCAAAGGTGACCAACCACAAGACAAAACCTTAAAACTCACAATCAAAGCCAAAATATCTTTATTCATTTCTTTCCTTCACCTTTGCTCCACTTTGGAGAAAACATTCTAAATAAAGCTGTGTGTTTTCACTTCGGCTTCAAACTCTGAGGTACGTGTTAATGAGTGTAAGGTATACAAGGTACCTGCTGGGTATTAGAGTGATCATTCTGGCATGCAAGCTCCTGCTCCACCTCAGATACCTCCATTAACTGCCTCTCACTGACTAGTCGAGACAACTCGCCCACCACCGTCACATGCTTGGACACTGTGCCTGACATCTTCTTAAACTGTGGGTAGTTATCCACAAATGCCTGCAGAGAAGGGGGTATAGGAATATATGTAAAACTTAAAGCTTAAGTTAACTTAAACTTAAAAAGGCTGACTAACTATTAGACATTGGCAAGTTCATGGAGCTAGAGCTAGAAAAAATATGTGAAGATCATTGACTGATCACAGAGAATTGTCACTAGACATCAATCTATTCAAACAATGAACATGCTGAGAAGAAAACATTAGCAAACCCAAATCACCTTCTTTTCAGACCAGTACAGCACAATAATCTTTAATAATAATGATACATTCTCATTGCATACAATGACAAGCTGTGAAAACTGTCTGTTTGGCTGCTTTATATTTGTGTTTACTGTGTGCCCACTGTCTTGTGTGTTTACAGTTAACCTGCAGAGAACAATTCCTATTACTGTAATAGTAAACCACATGTTTAACTAGGGTACAGATAGTTCTGGAGTAGTTCAGAGGAGTAAAGGTACACAGCCTGTGGAAAATCAAAGCTGCATTCAGAACTAAATAAACCGGACATCACTGAATGTCCTTACCTTCATGTCAGAAATAGACTCTAGTTTCTGTTGGCCCTTTGGCTTTTTCTTCTGAAAGTCCTCCATCAGGTTTTTAATGTTTGTTCCAATTTCACCAAAGTTCAGGTACATGTTCTGTTTTAGAGCAAGAGTGACAAGGAGGGATAGTTCATACTTCATTCCATGACTTTTTCAATAAAAATTCACAAACTCAAGTTTGAAAACCTCCATTAACCGTAACGGATTTTAATAAGTGAATTAAAACATGAAATATGGACAATATTTTTTAGACACAGAGTTCTAAATATTAATTCCTGTGGTACTTACATTGGCATAGAATTCATCATTCTCTGCAGATAGCACCACCTCTCTCAAGTCTTTATTAATGCCAGGCACTCGGGACAGATCTATTCGGTTATTGTTGAGGCCAAGCAGCTCATGAACCATTGCCTGATATGTCCACTAAAGGAGGAAAAGTACAGGCAAAGCATTCCAGTATCAATTACTGTATTTAATTGCTCAACCAGACAACATATAATATGAAAAATTAAAACACACATTCATTTGTTTAAACAAACAAGAAATCAAGTATAGTGAATGCTGCTGGTTCAATAAGGAAGGCAATGCTGCTAATAAATGTATTAAACATTTAACATCGCATCATCTGAACATTGGTCTCTACTGCCCTCCAGTGGCCATAGCCGATAAACCCAAACTAAGCTATACTGCATCATCTAAATGATTAACAGGTCAAAATCAAAAGGTGAGACAAATGAAGAGACAAGACTTTTACCTGGTTAAGGAGGGGTGTGATTGCATCATCACTTCGGTCCAGGATCAGCAGAAGAGGGGGAACTTCGGTTTTCCTGAAGTCAAACAGTTCATACTCCTTGCTGATGATGTGCTTCAGGATCGAAGACAAATGTAAAAGATGTGATTTATACAGGAATCAGGTGTGTCATAACTATAGAGTGTAAATACAGACATTTCTGCATGCTATTTATATTTTCTCTAATTATACTGCAGCCTGTTTTTTATAATTATGAGTGAAGTGACAAACAGGAAATAGGAGACTGCAGGCCACTTACAAAAGATAGCACAACATATCAAAGCAAACGATACACAATATAAAACTTGAGATGAGCAGTTTACATTGGTATATTATTCTCCTTTGTTGTTGTTTTTTTTGTTTGTTTTTTTTTTTTTACAGATTTTATGTTAATAATTCCGTGGTAAAAACTGCCAAGCATCTGAAACAATAAATGTATTTTCTCAGGAAGTTTTGCATGTTTATAAAGACAGATCTTTTATATCACCTATATTAAATATAAAATATATTTACATTTATATATAAGCCCAACAGCTTCTGTACATACTCTCTGCCATAACATATTACTACAAATATTTATATATTTAACGGGCCTTACATATTTATCAGCACTTTTTCATTTGCAGAGTTCTACACTTTGCACTTCTGGTGCAAATGGCAAAGCCTCTATCTGTCTGTCTGTCTGTCTATATATCTGTCTGTCTATCTACCTACCTTATCCACATTTAGCAACAACACCTGAGATGCCTGTAAGTATCCTGTTTATAGTAATTTTCAATGATAAGAACTGTGTTCATTCACAAAATGAGGCATTGATGAAACAGAACAGGATTGTTAAGCAGTCTCTCCATGCAGCAACATTAGTGTTACTTCAGAAAATCCAACTGCACTGACATATTTTCAGTCTCTCTCGTTGCATCACTCCACCCATGTTAGCACAGGACCTTTCATTTCTGACCGCCAGTAACTGGATGAACACCCAAGAGAATTTGAAATACATAGGCATAATACCGAGTTACATTTATGCCTCCTTGAAAACAGAGCCCTCTAAAGTTAATCAATATGCCAAAGGTTGGAAAAGGTCAGCCTAACTAAATTATTTTGTCTGAGGTGATGTCTAGTAAAACACACAACATACCTTAACACTTTCAGCCAGTCTCTTGGCCATGTCAGAGGAGAGCTGGTAACGAATCATGGGACACTTCTTTAAGGCCAACAGCACGGAGGTCAAACCTTGAGTGACACGTGGAACAACATTGGGATCCCAGCTACGACCCTAAGAAAAAAACAGACAAACACACCTCATGGATCAAGAACAGTGCAGAACTGAGAATTAAGGAGAAAGAGTTTCACTAAACTAGCCTTAAAATGTTTACATCCATATGTGCCTGTAATTATTGATGTTGAAAATAAACAGTGAAACTCAGCTGGTTTGATGTCATGCATGTACATTTTACAAAAACATACAAAAGCCAGTGTGGGTTTTTTTTCATATTAATGTAAATGCATCATACAATAGGAGTGCCATAGCCTGTGTCCTACCCTGGATACTCCTTGTAGATTGAGGGAGAACAGATGAGGATTCACAGCAATGAAGTCTCCATAGAACTCCTACAACATCAGTTTATCTGTTAATCCCAATTCATAAGGAAAGGTGAAAAGAAAATGTAAATAAGTATAACTTTATGTTCAGTCAGACAGACACAAACTTACTGACCTGCACCTCTGCAACAACTTCCTGCTCATCAGCTTCTGCCAAGGCTTTCACTTCGCTCTTACTGATGACATTACTAAAAACTGCATGAAGAAAATAACAACATTGTGAGAGTTAAGCGAGGGTGCTGGAATAACACAGTCTGTATATGGAAATATGGGCTAGGCACAAGGCAGTGCTATTACTCACAGATAAAGTAGACACTGTATTTGGGACGTCGCAGCTCCTGAATCAGATTTTCTACATTATCCTAAACATTATCAGAAAATTTAGTTAAAAGCAATTAATAAATGTGTGATCAAGCCATATGTGTAACCTTACATGCAATTATCTGTTCCTATGGCACTCACAACACAAGGCAAGGACACCCTGGACAGTGTGCCAACCCATCGCAAGGCACAATCACACACACACATTCACACAATACAGACGATTTAGAGATGCCTATAACAGATGTCTTTGGAGCCCCAGTATAAAGTATATAATGTATATATATGCATACACATACATACAGAACTTAGATATGCTTATACGGATCTGCTGTGCAACTCTCTCTTAGGTCTCATGGTTTTTATGGCTAACCAACAGGTTTGCATTTGTTTACATTAGTAATTTAGGCTACCTTATAAAGTCAGAAGTGAAATATATTCATCCATTCATCTTAAAAGTTAAGTGAATCCAGAGCCTGTCCCAGAAACACCCACAGAGACAAATATACACTATATTGCCAAACGTTTTGGGACATCTGCCTCTACATGAACATAATATGGAGTTGGCCTACACTTTGCAGTTATAACAGCTTCAACTCTTCTGGGAAGGTTTTCTACAAGGTTTAGGAGTGTGTTTATGGAAATTATTGACCATTCCTCTAGAAGCGCATTTGTGAGGTCAGGTACTGATGTTGGATGAGAAGGCTTGGCTCACAGTCTCTGCTCTAATTCATCCCAAAGGTGTTCTATAAGGTTGAGGTCAGGACTCTGTGCAGGCCAGTCAAGTTCCTTCACACTCACTCATCCATGTCTTTATGGACCTTACTTTGTGCACTGGTGCGCAGTCATGTTGGAACAGGAAGGAGTCATCCCCAAACTGTTCCCAAAATATTGGGAGCATGAAATTGTCCAAAATGTCTTGGCATGCTGAAGCGTTAAGAGTTCCTTTCACTGGAACTAAGGGGCCAAGCCCAACCCCTGAATTCAATGATTTGGAGGGGTGTCCCAAAACTTTTGGCAATATAGTGTAACATGTGAAACTCCTAAAAGACAAAAACCCCAGCTCTGAATTGAAGTAAAGACCCAGTCTACTAAATGAGCTGCTTAATTAGTCTATCTATTTATCACTAAACTTCAAGGTGTTATTATTAACATACTGTAGTTAGAATATATAAAATATAATATATAACAATAGTGAGAGAGTACATTGGCTTCAACACCAAAGCCACATCGGGACCCTTCAGAGTTCTCACTGAACTGAAGCCTTCAGAAGAAGCAGAGCATACAGACAAGATCGCTTCAGAAAAGACTGCAGCTACAGTTTTTACTGAGCAGAGAGATCACTAATCCATGCAGGGCTCTCCAAAAATCCAGTGTAATAGAAGTTGCTTTCGGCTGCTCCCTGTTCGGGATCGCCACAGCGGACCAACTGGTCCGCACAACAACTTGGCAAATGTTTTACGCCGGATGCCCTTCCTGACGCAACCCTCCCATTTTTCCGGGCTTGGGATCGGCACTGCATCCAGTGGCTGGGGTTGAGGCATTGGCTGGGAATCGAGCCTGGGCCTTCCGCATGATAGGCGAGAAACCTACCACTGAGCCACCAATGCCCCCAAAAATCCAGTGTAATACTACAGGTTAAATAATGTTAAGCATTCTCTCACACTAAGCACAGGTACCTTGGTTGGTCTCAGGAAGCAGATGGCCTTCAGATGTTTCATGTTGTCACGGTTCTGTGAGTCAATCCGCTCAAACAGGTAGACTTCCTTTTGCAGGATCTCGGATTGTGTGTAAACCATACTCACAATGCTGGTCTGTGATAAGAAGAAAATAAAATGGTAGTAAAGTAAGAACTGATAATTACTAGCTGAATATCTAAGTACACTATATTGCCAAAAGTTTTGGGACACCCCTCCAAATCATTGAATTCGGGTGTTGTTTTGTCGCTCATCCATGTCTTTATGGACCTTACTTTGTACACTGGTGCGCAGTCATGTTAGAACAGGAAGGGATCGTCCCCAAATTGTTCCCACAAAGCTGGAAGCATGGAATTGTCCAAAATGTCTTGGTATGCTGAAGCATTAAGAGTTCCTTTCAGGGGAACTAAGAGGCCAAGCCCAACCCCCGAAAAACAACACCTGAATTCAACGATTTGGAGGGGTGTTCCAAACCTTTTGGCAATATAGTGTATATTTGAGCTCGTCTGAACAGATAAAACATTCATATCATGCAAGACAATAACGCATGAACTAACACTAGAACTTGTACAATTTGTAGGCAAGAAACAATTTCATGGTGGCATTTGGGCCATATTAAAGTAGATCATATACTTACCGTTTCTTTATCCATGAGCAAAACCTTCATTCCTGGTCCGCTGCTTTCTATCATTTTGGTGACATACTGCTTAACAGCCAAAGTCACGTTCATTTTGTCAACAATATCCTTTACCGTGTCTATATAATCAAAATTCCTGCGGAATCTTCAGCCTTCAGCCTGTAAATTGTATCTAATTAATATATACCGCGTATCTAATGATTTTGTTGACAATGGAGGAAAAACTCAATGTACCGCCCATGAAAGCGGATTACTTCCGGTTTACTAAAGGAACTGTAATGCTGATCTGAGATCTGTTCATAGAGCGAGCAGAGTAAGCGGTTTTGTAGACAATCTTAACGATACAACTGATCTTGATTCAGCTCACAGGCAAACGAAATTCTATCCCATAATGCAACACGCCACCATAGCACAGAGTAAATATTGCGCCATATTGGTAAGGTAGTGGAGCGATTATTAGGGGTCCAAGCACCCTAATTTACTAATCCTTCTTCGGTGAGTATACACCGGTCAGCCATAACATTATGAGCAGTGACAGGTGAAGTGAATAAAACTGATTATCTCCTCATCATGGCACCTGTTAATGGGTGGGATATATTATGCAGCAAGTGAACATTTTGTCCTCAAAGTTGATGTGTTAGAAGCAGGAAAAATGGGCAAGCGTAAGGATTTGAGCGAGTTTGTCAAGGGCCAAATTGTGATGGCTAGATGACTGGATCAGAGCATCTCCAAAACTGCAGCTCTTGGGGGTGTTCCCGGTCTGCAGTGGTCAGTATCTATCAAAAGTGGTCCAAGGAAGGAACAGTGGTGAACCGGCGACAGGGTCATGGACGGCCAAAGCTCATTCATGCACATGGGGAGTGAAGGCTGGCCCGTGTGATCCGATCCAACAGACGAGCTACTGTTACTCAGATTGCTGAAGAAGTTAATGCTGGTTCTGATAGAAAGGTGTCAGAATACACAGTGCATGACGGGTCAGGGCTGTTTTGGCAGCAAAAGGGGGACCAACACAATATTAGGCAGGTGGTCATAATGTTATGCCTGGTCGGTGTAATGTTGTTGTGGTGGTTGTTTTTTCCTGTCCGGGGTCGCCACATCACCTGGTCCGCATGCTTTCACGAATTCAGATAGCTTTTCAGATAAATGCACAATAAAAACAACTGAATCAGAACATAAAATCCATATTGTGTCATTCATTCATTCTATGTATGTCATTGACACAATACAATTTATTACACAGTAGTTCATACATATATTATGGTGGCATTTTGTCATATTGTAAGTTGTACAGATGTTTATTAGAAAGCATATTATTTATTACCAGGCTAAATTCATTCTGAAGCTACAGAGAAAATAATAGGATAGGTGTGTGGTTAAGTCTGTCAGTCTGAACTAGATGCCAAGTTCTAGGAGTTTAATTTAACAAAAGATATGTAAAGTTTTGTGAGGTTTGATAAATAGTACTGTAAACATTAAACAAAGATAAAACCATAGGAACAGACAAGACATAGGAAATCTCTCATAAGGAACATTGGAAGGCAAATCAAACTGATGTTAAGAACACAGCAAAAATACACTGCAGGCATATGATGGTGATGGAGGATGTCTGGTGTCATATAATGGTAAAGAAGTTGTCTGGTGTCAGTTCTCTTCTTTGTAGCCTACCAGCTGACAACTCACATCCCAAAGTCTAACTGCAGCAAGGTCATCTTTAGCCTCCAATGCTGGCTCATTCAGCTGACAATCACTGACATAAACAATATCAATGATTACAAATCATATCATAATTGTTTCAAATTTATTTTAATTTAATATTTACACACATGCTCTTATAATTTCATGGATCATGCAAATGATATATAGGCTGAGGCTATAAACAATTATATACAGTATGTATCTAGCACACATTCACATACTGTATATAATTGCTCATAGCCTCAGCCTATACATCATTTGCACAATCCATCTGTATTGTATGCACATGGCACTTAATCTCCTGTGTACACAGTGGTGTGAAAAAGTGTTGGCCCCCTTCCTGATTTCTTATTTTTTTGCATGTTTGTCACACTTTAATGTTTCAGATAATCAAACACATTTAAATATTAGTAAAGATAACACAAGTAAACACATCATGCAGTTTTCAAATGAAGGTTTTTATTATTAAGGGAAAACAAAATCCAAAACTACATGGCCCTGTGTGAAAAAGTGTTTGCCCCCTAAGACTAATAACTGGTTGGTCCACCCTTAGCAGCAACAACTGCAATCAAGCGTTTTCCATAACTTGCAATGAGTCTGTTACAGCGCTGTGGAGGAATTTTGGCCCACTCATCTTTGCAGAATTGTTGTAATTCAGCCACATTGGAGGGTTTTCGAGCATGAACCACCTTTTTCAGGTCATGCCACAGCATCTCAATGGGATTGAGGTCAGGACTTTGACTAGGCCACTCCAAAGTCTTCATTTTGTTTTTCTTCAGCCATTCAGAGGTGGACTTTCTGGTGTTTTGGATCATTGTCCTGCTGCAGAACCCAAGTTCGCTTCAGCTTGAGGTCACAAACAGACGGCCGGACATTCTTCTTCAGGATTTTTTGGTAGACAGCAGAATTCATGGTTCCATTTATCACAGCAAGTCTTCCAGGTCCTGAAGCAGCAAAACAGCCCCAGACCATCACACTACCACCACCATATTTTACTGTTGGTATGATGTTCTTTTTCTGAAATGCGGTGTTACTTTTACACCAGACGTAATGGGACACAGACCTTCCAAGAAGTTAAATTTTTGTCTCGTCAGTCCACAGAGTATTTTCCGAAAAGTCTTGGGGATCATCCAGATGTTTTCTGGCAAAACTGAGACGAGCCTTTATGTTCTTTTTGCTCAGCAGCGGTTTTCGTCTTGGAACTCTGCCATGCAAACCATTTTTGCCCAGTCTCTTTCTTATGGTGGAGTCATGAACACTCACCTTAACTGAGGCAAGTGAGGCCTGCAGTTCTTTGAATGTTGCTGTGGGGTCTTTTGTGACCTCCTGGATGAGTTGTCGCTGCACTCTTGGGGTAATTTTGGTCGGCCGGCCACTCCTGGGAAGGTTCTCCACTGTTCCATGTTTTCGCCATTTGTAGATAATGGCTCTCACTGTGGTTTGTGGCAGTCCCAAAGCTTTAGAAATTGCTTTATAACCTTTTCCAGACTGATAGATCGGTAGGTTTGTGACCTCAAGCTGAAGCGAACTTGGGTTCTGCAGCAGGACAATGATCCAAAACACACCAGCAAGTCCACCTCTGAATGGCTGAAGAAAAACAAAATGAAGACTTTGGAGTGGCCTAGTCAAAGTCCTGATCTCAATCCGATTGAGATGCTGTGGCATGACCTTAAAAAGGTGGTTCATGCTCGAAAACCCTCCAATGTGGCTGAATTACAACAATTCTGCAAAGATGAGTGGGCCAAAATTCCTCAACAGCGCTGTAACAGACTCATTGCAAGTTATGGAAAACGCTTGATTGCAGTTGTTGCTGCTAAGGGTGGCCCAACCAGTTATTAGGCTTAGGGGGCAAACACTTTTTCACACAGGGCCATGTAGTTTTGGATTTTGTTTTCCCTTAATAATAAAAACCTTCATTTAAAAACTGCATGATGTGTTTACTTGTGTTATCTTTGACTAATATTTAAATGTGTTTGATTATCTGAAACATTAAAGTGTGACAAACATGCAAAAAAATAAGACATCAGGAAGGGGGCCAACACTTTTTCATACCACTGTATATGATCATAGCACATATGTATACTGTCCATATTACTCTGTATATTATGTCTATAGCACACACATCTATATATCATGTTGATAATACTGTATATATCCACCTGTAATTATCCCCATAATACTGCTCCTATCTGGACATCTGCCCTTTTCTGTACATATTGTATTACCTATAAATAATGCATAGTATTCTGTATATTATGTCCATAGCACATCCATCTGTATATCATGTTGATAATTCTGTATATATAACCAAATGTAATTATCTCCATAGTACTGCTCATAAATTTCTTGATGTTTGTACACTAATATGATATAAATGGTATATAAAGAGATTTTGTCATATGGCTCTCTCAATAAATAGGTTAAATCATTAAATAAGATCATAGTTCAATTCATTCATACCCTGTGCTTTATATACATTTTATACATTTTAAATATTACATTACCATATGCAGGACTTAATCATAAACTCACCTAAAATAGCAACCACTATACTTTTCCAGCCCCTCAGTAACAGCGCAGTAGATAGAGGTCTGAGCTCCCTGCTTAGGGGTCTTCATCAGGAAGAAGGCAGGAATAAATAAAAGGGTGCTGAGCACAGGGTGGCGCCTCTGTACGTACCGGCCCAATTCAGTGTGGATCACTCCAGGGTGCAGTGCATACGCTGTTACTCCAGAATCTGAACAAGCCAAGCAAATGATATTCAAATATAGAATAAATGACTCAATATTAACCTGATATATAGATACATTTAAAATGCACTACAGAAGATTCAGGGGTCAGTGTGTTTAAACCTTTGGTCCGGCGTGCTAGTTCTCTGGTGAAGAGCATGTTAGCAAGTTTGCTCTGTCTGTAGCTAACCAAGGAGTCATATGGTGTTTTGGTGAAGTTGAGATCATTAAAATGGATCTTTCCTAGAGAATAAATAACTGAAGTAAATAAATTAAAATTGCAGAATTTTTAGTCATAGAGGATTGTTACATTTTGAGGACAGGCAAAATAAACTTTTACAACTACATAGGCGTATTGTAAAACCTATAAGGAAAAAAGGGCTTACCCCCTTTATGAGCAATGCTGGACACGTTGATTACGCGGCTAGGGGCAGACGTCTTCAGCATGTCCAGGAGTAATGCAGTCAATAGGAAATGGCCCAAATGATTCACAGCAAACTGAGTTTCATACCCATCCACTGTTAGACTGTGGGGACACATCATCACTCCTAATAGAGAACAATAACAGTGTGTGTGCAAGTATGGTTCTCTAATGCAATGAACTGTATATATAATAAATATTGTTATTTATTTATGTTGTTTATTTATTGTGTTGTTTTTCAGGGGTTGGACTTGGCCCCTTAGTTCTAGTGAAAGGAATTCTTAATGCTTCAGCATACCAAGACATTTTCAAGACAATTTCATGCTCCCAACTTTGTGGGAACAATTTGGGGATGACCCCTTCCTGTTCCAACATCACTGCACACCAGTGCACAAAGCAAGGTCCATAAAGACATGGATGAGCAAGTATAAAGAGTATAATAATAATTCTTGAGAGAGTATAATAATATAAAACAGTATAATAATAATTCTTTCAAAATCCAGGTAGAAGGTTAAAAATTTAATTTGAATAAGAAAGGCAGTAATAGTTTAGAGACTTCAAAATCTCACTTTATTATTCAGCAACAACCAATGAATTATTCAACAGTTATAGTAAAATTAAAAGACTATGAAGTTATACAAGAGTGAGGAATACAAACGTGGACCTGCCACTGTTTGAGTTTAAGGTGTTAACAAAATGCCTTTTGAAATGCTCTAGTATAATGCACACTCTTTCTTGCACACTTTTATTACACACAAATTACCATTCTATGGATCATGATGATAGAAACATATTTCACTATATAATACAGAATGTTCTCACCAGCATTGTTGATTAGTATGTCCAATCGGTCTTCTGTGGAGATATATTCCTGTGCAAACTGTCGTACTGAGAAGAAGGAGGCCAAGTCCAAATGCCGTACCACAATGTTCCCATTTCCTGTGGAGCAGCGTATTTCTTCTGCAGCCTTCTCTGCTCTTGAGAGGTCTCGACAAGCCATTATGACACGTGCCCCTAAAAATCATCAGCGACCTGAGTTACTATTTCTCTCTCATCTATCATTTTTCCATCTCATATTGATGGAAAAATTATGATTGTATGTTGTTATAGTGGTTACTAGATACCTCTCCTAGCCATATCCTGCGCTGTCTCTTTTCCAATGCCAGTGTTGGCACCAGTGATGACAACAGTTCTGCCATCTAATCGCACACAACTGTAGCAAACTCCACCTGCAATCCACTTTCTCAACACAGCAAGACCTGTATTTCATATAACATGATTACACATTCACTCAGGTCTGACTTGGTAGTTACTGCTTGCATACAATACATCTTGAACACAGTGCCATTACTTGAACATAGTGCAGTGACTTATTACAGTACAAGTTTGCTGTGTAATTCCTTGCACACTGAGTCACAAGGTCCATATGGAGCTATTTTTCTGGAGCTGCCTCACCAGATTAACTCTAATAATCTCCTGAAAATAGAAGATTCACCTTGAGTATTGAATAAACCCTTATGGTCAACAGTATTTAAATAGTTTAACAGAGCTTACATTTTTTTTTACGTCGATCCTTTATGTATATCTTCCTGTGTACTGTACCTTCAAACACAACAACAAACCATATGATGACATGAGAATAAATATCTAACTTACTAATAGCTGTAGCTGCAGTTATTGCCCCGTATTTAGCCAGATAGCTCAACTTCATGTCCTCCCACAGCTGATAAACAGAGATGTATAGTTTCATGTTGTATGTAAAGAGGGGATCTCAGTGTTGCTATCCAAAAGAGTTCATTTCCCAACACTTGTCTACTCATTAAATGTGTATGCCTTGAAAATGGTATTATTTCAACCTTGCACAGAGTGTAAATATATCTAAGCACCTCCCATGTGGGCAGGGTTAAGGTTTTATAAGCGGATTATTCCAAGATCATGTTAGGCAGCATGGCTCATGGCCATGCGAGAGAAAATAGTAGTGAAAAGCAAAAATACTGCTTAAAATAATATATAATCAGGTCCTACCTAGGAACATGTACTGCATACATTCTTTCAAAATACACTTTATTAGGTATACCTACTTTGCATCCAGACTGTAATGATCTAATCAGCAAATCATGTGGTATCAGTGCCATACACAGAATCGTGCAATATCTTCAACTGGCCTTTGGTTTCTCTCATCTGCATGTTTTACCCACAGAACTGCTACACACTGCATGTTATTTTTTTTCCCCCACGCCAGTAGATTATTCCACATAAAAATCCCAGGAGTTTCACACCAGCCTGTCTGGCACCAACAACCACACCTGAGTGTTATTCTGTTATGTAGACTATTCATTCATCTTCACTAAATGCTCTATCCTATTTAGTGTTGTGGTGGATCAAGAGCGGGGGGGCATGGTGGCTTAGTGGTTAGCACGTTTGCCTCACACCTCCAGGGTTGGGGGTTCGATTCCCGCCTCCACCATGTGTGTGTGGAGTTTGCATGTTCTCCCCATGCCTCGGGGGTTGCCTCGGGGGTTTCCTCCCCCAGTCCAAAGACATGCATGGTAGGTTGATTGGCATCTCTAAATTGTCCGTAGTGTGTGAGTGTGTGTGTGCTCTGCGATGGGTTGGCACTCCGTCCAGGGTGTATCCTGCCTTGATGCCCTATGACGCCTGAGATAGGCACAGGCTCCCCGTGACCCGAGTGTAGTTCGGATAAGCGGCAGACAATGAATGAATGGATCAAGAGCCTATCATCTCAGAAACCCTGGGCACAAGATAGAAGAGTTCACTCTAATGGGATGCCAGTCCATTGCAGGCCACCATGCATTACACACATTAATGCTCATTCACAAAAGTTACTGTAGTCAGTAGGCCTGCCGGCTTGTTTTGAAAAGTGGGAGGAATACAAAGACCCAGAAGAATTCCCACATGAACAAAGGAAGAACATGAAAAGCTGCACATTGACAGTAACCTGAGCTCAGAATTGAACAGGGTACCTGTTCAGTTGTTAGGTGACAAAACAACCTGCTCTGCCAATATATTTTATTGTTTTATTGAATGTACAATGAAAAGGTAACTGTACAGAGTAAATGCTAAAGTGTGTGCAATGTGATCAAATGTTATCAGCAATGTTACTAATAGAAATCACTCTCATATGTCTCTGTTTGGGGGCATGGTGGCTTGGTGGTTAGCATGTTTGCCTCACACCTCCAGGGTTGGGGGTTTGATTCCCGCCTCCGCTGTGTGTGTGTGTGTGTGTGTGTGTGTGTGTGTGTGTGTGTGTGTGTGTGTGTGTGTGTGTGTGTGGAGTTTGCATGTTCTCCCCGTGCCTCGGGGGTTTCCTCCACCGGTCCAAAGACATGCATGGTAGGTTGATTGGCATCTCTAAATTGTCTGTAGTGTGTGAGTGTGTGTGTGCCCTGCGATGGGTTGGCACTCCGTCCAGGGTGTATCCTGCCTTGATGCCCAATGACGCCTGAGATAGGCACAGGCTCCCCGTGACCCGAGAATAGTTCAGAAAAGCGGTAGAGAATGAATGTCTCTGTTTATCGTAATCTATGTCACATGGGTACTAGAGCCAGTGTGGAGTTTATGGGTGCTTAGTTTTACAGAACAGAGGTAAAGTGTTTTTTTTGTTTTGTTTTTTAAAGAAGGAAATGTATGACAAATACCATACATCCCTATAATGCATACTAGCATAACATTCAACCAAAGAAGAAAAACAGGAGATCAATGAAGATCAAACTGCATTAATGTAGTTTATTCCAGCTACTAGTTTACCTACTAGTTAACCTAGCCCCTTCTAGCAGAACAGGCTATGCTGTGTTTTGTGTTAAAATGTCAAAATGTTTGTTGTTGTCACATCTAGAACAAAGTTTGGCATTCACACCATATTACTAATATTTGGTAATATCACGCTGTTGATGTTATCCTTTGTGTAATCATTATCTAGTTAGTTAGCTAGCTGCCTAAATATTCGATCAACTGAACCAAATCTTCAGTGTAAAACAGTAGCTAGATCTAGTTTACACATAGTTTCATATTTTTCTGTAATCAATGTTTTTGTTAACAAGCAGACTGGAAATTAAGATATAAAATATCTGATTATTTCAGAAAGTAGATCAGTTAACCAACACGTAGTTATACAATTCAGATAACTAAAAAAAACTATTTAGTTAATAAATACTGGACTCTTTTGGAAATCTGGACGTTATGCAAATTTATTCGGGGGTCAGAGAAACAAAAAACACCTTAATTATGGGATTATGGATGTTAAATATCTAGTTATTTAGCTTGGATATAGGAGACGGACATTCGGGTATGCTAAATGAAATAAACTGGTTAGCTAAAATAGCCGTCGATATGAGAGGAAGTGTAGACGACACCCTGTTTCGCAGTAGCAAAAAAATGCTAAATATGTTACTTTTTTCGATGATAGACACAGAATTGCTCTGGAATATTAGTCAAAATAAACTAATCAAAATAAAGACAAGACAGCGTTGTTGCGGGATGCCATTTTTAAAGAATAATAATAGGTTAGCCCGGTATCTGTTAGCTGAACTGGATTAGCGATGGTACGTCACCATAGTTACCCAGTTGAACAGGAAGGGCACGAGTTTTTTAACAAAAAAACAAACTATAACTACAAATATGTTGTGCGTTGAACAAAGCACAGCATCTGTAACTAACAGCAAAAAAAGCTGTTTTATTAAGACGGCGTGGTTACTCTAGTAAAATGTGTGTTAAATGGTTACAACATATCGACATTGTGTACAATGTTAAAACATATCTGCTGTTAGCCGCCCAAGCTAATCACTCCACTAGCTAGTTCCTGCTTAGCATGCTACAGCTAGTAGCAACAAACTCCACAACACATAACCAGTGGCAGTAGTGACAATAACATTTAAGTACAGTTAAATATATAAACGCAGTCCAATCTGACACGGATATTATAATGATTATAATTTTATTTGTTATTGACATTATTTAGCTCTTTGTATGGTTAGCCTGAAGTGCCAAATGTACTTTAATGAACGTATTCATATTTTATAACGATGAAAAATTATTCATCTGCTCTGCATAGAACAACTCTTGATTTTTCGTTCTTAGGCACAGCGTACTCTGTTACACGAGTCAGAAGAATATTCACACATACTCTGATAATTTGATCATTTTTGACTTTCATGAATTGTACTGCGAACGATTATCCCGCCCCAAGCCCAAAGATCGCAGCCAATGAGCGTGCCGCTGAGAGGTTGGGGAAGTGACGTCACGCCGCGTTTACCCTACCAGTGCGCGCAAGCTGGGGGAGTCAAAACGTCCGCACACCTCAGATCATTGTTTTTTTTCCTTCTGATGGCAAAGCCCGCGAACTAACAAACTGTCCGGGGAAAACTGATGTGTTTTATCGGTTTGCAAGCTCGATAAAAAGTCTGCGAGGTAAGATATTAATCGCTTGTTTCATTCACAGCGATGAGTGGCGTGCGTGTGTTTGCAAGTTGTTGAACTCGTGTAGCCAAGGCAGCAGCAGGCTAATGCTAAACAGTGCGGCTAACACAGCTGGAGGAGGATCCGTGCAGGAGGAATCCACATGCACTTAGCCTCTGTGGCTAATGTTAGCCTTGGACACTGGGGGAAATTGAGGAAGCCCTGATCGGGAGCCTGTGTGGGTCACAGCAGCCGGAGAAACTCTGATGTAGTCTGATATACAGAGATTTTAACTCGAATTAACGATCCATCTGACTTTATATGATTTATATGAGTGCACCTGAGCCCAAAGTCAGAGTTTCTATAACTTTTTGAAATGTAATTTTGTTTATAACTAACATAAACATTTATATATATATATATATATATATATATATATATATATGTATATGTATATATGTGTGTGTGTGTGTGTGTGTGTGTATGTAATATATTTTTACATATATATTACATATATAATTGTTTTTATTTTAATAATGTTATAAGTATATTTAAAAATGTAAAACATATAATAAATAACATTAAATAATTATATGTCTATATATAGTGTTTTTTAATTATTAAACTTTATCTTTTATTTTTAATAACATATATATATATATATATATATATATATATATATATATATATATATATATATATATATAAATAATTCTATTTTTAAATAAATAATATTATAAACACTATTACAATTATAAACATTATTATAATAACATAAAAAAATTATTTATATATATATATATAAAATGTGTGTGTGTGTTATAAACAAAATTATACTAAATAAAAAAACTAAAAAACTCTTGCACGTCTTATTTATTTAAACTAGTCTAATGTTTAACAGTTAGTAAACTTTAACTAAAATCACTACTGTTAAAACAGATGTTTGGAATTTATTTGCTTGATCGTTTTGATCACAATTACAAGTAAAATAGATTTTTTCAGCCCTAGTCATAAGACCCATAAGTCAGTGATACAATATATGGGCAAAAGTTTATGGACAGCTGACCATCACACCCGTATGTGGTTCTTCTCCAGTCTGTTGCCATAAAGCATTGGATTCACAGCTGGAATGGTCTGTAATGCCTTTGTATGATGTAGCTTTACATTTTCCCTTCACTGGAATTAAGAGTTCCGTACCTGTTCGAGTGTGACAGTGCACCTGTGCACAAAACGAGGACATGGTTTGGGCCAGAACTCGAGTGTCCTGCACAGAGCCCTGACCTTAACCCCATTGAACACCTTTAAAATAAACTGGAACCAGACCTAAAATTAGTGCCTGACCTCACTCTTATGGCTGAATGAACACATATCTTCACAGCCACACTAAAATCTAGTAGAAAGCCTTCCCAGAAGAGTGGATTTTATTAAAACAACAAAGAAGCTAACTTTGGAATAAAATGTTCAGAAAATACATGTTGGAGTGGTGGTCAGGTGTCCACTTATATTTGGCCATATAATGTATGTCAGCAAGTGAGACTTCTGACTAGTGTAGTGGTCTCAGTAAAGGCACAGCTGCATAAAAGATCTTACTTACAAAGATCCCATTAAGCAACTACAATCACTGAATGGTGACAACAATATTTTTCCATTAGTGATTATTTTATGGCTAAATTCAGAGTTTTTTGTTTTATTTCCTATTCCTGTTTCAAATGACTAATATTGAATAGTGCTGTGGATACTGAAAGATAAAAAATGTATTTTAAATGTGATGCTGGAAAAGTCAACACATGCTTCTTAGTCCATTTAGGTGTAAACGTTGTTGTTGTATGCTACTTTGTTATACAAGTGATGTCATGGGTTTGATAACCAGATTAGACAGACCGATCCCTTTCTGACCACATGTCTATATCCCTGTAGCAAGTCTGCCTTGTTCAGTGAGCTGCCTTCAGCTAAGTAATTTACATAAATGCATATGATTTGATAAGCTGATACAGAAGCCAAGCAGCTTCATGTTTTGAAAACAAGACTAGCTGACCTAAGTGACCTAAGCTTTGTTTAAGTTCTGTTAGAGATTTTTTTACTACTCAGTTTAGTCTGCTGAAATTCAGGTCCTGGTCCACCATTGACGTCCACTGGACTAGTGTTTCCATGTTAAATATAATTTTCTTACATTTTGTTGAAGAGTGATTGTATTTCATCTTTAAATAAATATCTTAAAATGTTTTATAGTTTTTATGGAACATGTCGGAGTCAGAGTTTTACATGCAGTGTGAGGAGGAGGAACTCGCGCCATGTCAAAGCAACACAGATGAGATGAATCAGACAGAGAACATAAATCACAGTAAGCAACAGTAATACAGCATATTTTATTCCTGTGTGGAGAACTGATTTAATGTGTGTAGTCAAATCTTTATGAAAAATATCTAAACCAGCAATCCGTCAACTTTTAAATAAATCACCTCCATCTGCCTTTATGATGTTTAATGGTAAAATCTTTCCAGTGCTTAATGGACATGCAGCAGCTTCATCGGTGCCCTCTGTGTCTCCTGCTCTCACTGTGCAATCTTCTGCCATCAAGACAACACTCGTGCCAGTTGCTCCTGGTAAGTTTCCAAAGAAATAAATACTAAGTAAGCAGTTTGGTCATTTACACATTTATATATGTAGTAAAAATATATTGTATTTAAGTTTCCACTCACTGGTGCATCTGCTCATGCATGCAATTATCCAATCAGCCAATAACGTGGCTGCCGTGCAAGGTATCAAGAGTTCATTTAATGTTCACATCGAACATCAGAATGGGTGAAAATTTTGATTGTAGTGTCTTTGGAATGGTTGTTGGTGCCAGACAGGATGGTGTAATTATTTCAGAATCTCACACACACAACCTTCTAACCTAAAACAAAAACCTCCATTGATAGCAGTTCTGCTGATGGAAATGCCTCGCTCAGAAGAGAATGGATGGACTGGGTTGAGCCAGAATGGGTTGAACTGACAGGAAGGTTGTGGTAATCATTTGATTCCATGGTAAACATGAAAGTACAGTGGAACCTCAGCATACGAATGTCCTCCCTTACGAATTTTTGCCTTAAGAATTGAAATATCGCAATAAATTTGCATACGAAGCATCTTCAGCATATGAACCGAATGCCGGCTAAGTTGCATGTACGCCCGAAAGCCAAGCTAAGCAAATTTTACAATTTTTTTCAGTCAGCGAAAGCTGTTTCAAAAGAGTGAACCCACAATACCAACGTTGCCTTCTGGATGCGTTCAAAAGCTATGTGATTTTTGCACGTTGTTTTGTTGACAGATTGGTGGCGTGGGTGGTCTGTTCTATTTTTAACCCAAGCTTGGTGGCACGACTTCCTGTGAGGGTCCTTGACATGGAATGTATACATACGATTCATATTGGCAATATTGGTAGTATTTTTGGGTTATAAATTTTGTTATAAAATTTGTTTCGCAATACAAATTTTCGCTTTAAGAACTCTTCTCCAGAACCAATTAAATTCGTATGCGGAGGTTCCACTGTATCTCAGAATGCACATTTTGAATCTTGGGGTGTAATGACTACAACAGCAGAAGACCACATCAGGTTCCACTCCTGTCAGCGAAGAATAAGAATCTGAGGCCACCGCACAGGATCACTGAAACTGGACAAAAAGTTTTAATGTTTTATCGTTTCACATGGTAGGGGCAGAATTTGGTGTCAACAGCATAAATCCATGGTCTGTTGGTGGTGGTTTAATTGTGTTGGGAATGTCTTTTTGGCACACATTTGGTTCCTTTATATCTACTGAGCATCATTTGAAGGCCACACCCTGTCTGAGTATTGATGTGGACTTTATGGCCTCATTTTATACATCTTATAATGGCTACTACCAGCATGATAATATGCCATGAGTTTGACAGTGCAGAACTTCAGTGGCCTCCCAAGTCTCCAGCTCTGAATCGTATACCGCACATTTGGGATGTGGTAGAACGATTTGTAGCATGAATGTACAGCTGACAAATTGGCAGCATTTCTGGGATGTGGTCATAGCAACATGGACCAGAATGTCAAAAAAGAGTTTCCATTAACTTATGGCGTCTATGCCAGGACCATCTGAGGCTGATGTAAGAGCTTCTTCTTCTTCTTCTTCTTCTTTCGGCTTTTCCCTTCAGGGTCACCACAGCGAATCATCTCTCTCCACCTATCCCTATCTTCTGCATCCTCAACACTTTCACCCACTAGCTTCATATCCTCATTAATTCCATCCATATACCTCCTCTTTGGCCTTCCTCTTTGCCTCCTGCCTGGCAGCCCCATGTCCAACATTCTCCTACCAATATACTCACTCTCCCTCCTCTGAACATGTCCAAACCATCTTAATCTGGCCTCCCTAACTTTGTCCCCCAAACGTCCAACATGAGCTGTCCCTCTGATGTACTCGTTCCTAATCTTGTCCAATCTTGTCACTCCCAAAGAGAACCTCAACATCTTCAGCTCTGCTACCTCTAGCTCTGACTCCTGTCTCTTCCTCAGTGACACTGTCTCTAAACCATACAGCATGGCCGGTCTCACCACTGTCCTGTACACCTTCCCCTTGATTCTCGCTGATATTTTCCTATCACACAGAACTCCTGACACCTTTCTCCACCCATTCCAACCTGCCTGCACTCGCTTCTTTACCTCTTTCCCACACTCTCCATTACTCTGGACTGTTGACCCCAAGTACTTAAACTCCTGTACCTTCTTCACCTCTTCACCCTGTAACCTTACTGTTCCACTTCCCTCCCTTTCATTCACACACATGTACTCAGTCTTACTACGACTGCCCTTTCATTCCTCTTCTCTCCAGCGCAAATCTCCACCTCTCCAGGTTTTCCTCCACCTGCTCCCTACTCTCACTACAGATCACAATGTCATCTGCAAACATCATTGTCCAAGGAGACTCCTGTCTGACCTCCTCTGACAACTGGTCCATCCCCTATAGCAAACAGGAAGGGGCTCAGAGCCGATCCCTGATGCAGTCCCACCTCCACATTGAACTCCTCTGTCTGACCTACAGCACACCTCACCACTGTCCTGCTCCTCTCATACATGTCCTGCACCACTCTGACATACTTCTCCGCTACTCCTGACTTCCTCATACAGTACCACAGCTCTTCTCTTGGCACCCTGTCATACACTTTCTCCAAGTCTACAAACACACAGTGCAACTCCCTCTGACCATCCCTATACTTCTCCATCAAAATCCTCAGAGCAAAAATTGCATCTGTTGTGCTCTTTCTGGGCATGAAGCCATACTGCTGCTCACAAATTTCCACTACCTTCCTTAACCTAGCTTCCACTACTCTTTCCCATAGCTTCATTGTATGGCTCATCAACTTTATCCCCCTATAGTTGCTGCAACTCTGCACGTTACCCTTATTCTTAAAGATCGGCACTAACACACTTCTTCTCCATTCCTCAGGCATCCTCTCACTCTCTAAAACCCTGTTGAACAAACTAGCTAAAAATTCCACTGCTGCCTCTCCTAGACACTTCCAGACCTCCACCGGGATGTCATCAGGACCAACTGCCTTCCCACTTTTCATCCTCTTCAAAGCCTTCCTGACTTCATCCTTTCTAATCTTATCTACTTTCTGTTCCACAGAGTTCACCCCTTCTACTCTTTTTTCCCTCTCATTTTCCTCATTCATCAGCTCCTCAAAGTACTCCTTCCATCTCCTCTGTACACTCTCCTCACTTGTGAGCACCCTTCCATCTCTATCCTTAATAACTCTAACTTGCTGCACATCCTTCCCATCTCGATCCCTCTGCCTAGCTAACCTGTACAAGTTCTTCTCTCCTTCTCTAGTGTCTAACCTAGTGTACAACTCTTCATATGCCTTCTGCTTGGCCTTAGACACCTCCCTCTTCACTCTGCGCTGTAACTCCTTGTATTCCTGTCTATTCTCTTCAGTCCTGTCCATGTCCCACTTCTTCTTGGCTAACCTCTTCCTCTGGATACTATCCTGGACTTCCTCATTCCACCACCAAGTCTCCTTATCTTCTTTCCTCCTTCCAGATGACACACCCAGCACCTTTCTCCCTGTCTCCCTGATCACTTCGGCTGTAGTTTCCCAGTCATCTGGCAGCACTACCTGACCACCCAGAGCCTGCCTCAACTTCTGTCTAAATTCCTCACAACATTCCTCCTTTTTCAGCTTCCACCACTTGGTTTTCTTCTCTATCTTTGACCTCTTCGTCTTACAGACCATCAAAGTCATCCTACACACCACCATCCTATGCTGTCTGGCTACACTCTCTCCCACTACCACTTTACAGTCACTAATCTCTTTCAGATTGCCTCTTCTACATAGGATGTAGTCTACCTGTGTTTTCCTACCTCCACTCTTGTAAGTCACTCTATGCTCCTCCCTCTTCTGAAAATAAGTGTTAACCACACCCATGTCCATCCTCTTAGCAAAGTCCACTACCATCTGTCCTTCAAGGTTCCTTTCCTTAACTCCAAACTTGCCCATCACCTCCTCATCACCTGTGTTCCCCTTGCCAACATGTCCATTAAAATCCGCTCCTATCACCACTCTCTCACCTGTGGGAATACTCTCCATCACCTCATCTAATTCTCTCCAGAATCTAGGCTGATGTAAGAGCAAAGGGCATTATGTTCTGCCTCGAACATCTCCATCATTTCACCCATGCCCTCTGCTCAGCTTCACTCCTCTACTTTCAATGCAGTTAAAACACTCACCCCTCTTCCATGGGACTGAGCCTGTTTCGTGTCCTGCCTCTGCAGCTCAATTCAAATTAGCGTATCTTCTTCCCTTCTGACTCTGTTCTTCTCACTCCAGTTTTGCAGCACCAGAGGACACGAGATTTCAATAATTCACACAAATTATCAGTTTATATTTACACAGTTACTTGAGTACAGTTAGAGTAAATAATGCTTTCATAATTTATTTAAAATGCAGAATTTGGTGTTAGCATATGTATGGCTATTATGCAGTTATGACTATTTGTAGCAACCCAAAACTAAATCTTTATTGCAGGAAAAACGTGTCCTGATTTATCTAGGAACGAATTCCACCATTACAATATCCATTACTTAGATTTTTGTTAGAGTTTTATTCAGTGGTTTATTCAGTTTACTTCTAATTTATGCTGTCCTAAATTTGTACTATTATGATGGATTTATTTTGTGAGCTCATGCTTTTAGGAGCAATGCAAGTGAAATTTGGGATGTATGCAAATGTCAAAAAGTCTGTTTGTTCAAAGCATAAACGTTGTTGTTCTCTTTAGGTTCTGTTTTACCACGGCCTTTACTGGCTGGTGTTCTTCAGTCTATTCAGATTGCTGCGGGTGGCAAGGGGCAACCCATCTTCATTGCTCCGAAGGTTTGCTGCATTTTTTTTACCTGATGTTTCTTTTGCCTCATTGGTGCTTATTAGCATCTTTTGTATGCCATATCATCATTGTAAATGGATCTGTTAATGAAATTTAGATTTGTTCTGCTACATGCTTTTTTTTGTGTTAAATAAGATTTCCATCTAATTTGATGGTCTGCACTTACTACACAGTCCTATTCATTTGTCATAACTTGATTTTTAATGTAGTTTGTTTTGTAAGAATTTGCTCAGTTAAGATGAATTAAATATGGTGTTTTGTATTTATGTTTGTATTTTGTTCTTTGCCATATTTATTTCTAGTCATCTTCAGGCAACCAACAGAGCATTGCAGCCCCAGTTGGTTACATCCTGCCTACAGGCCAAGCTGTCACTTTTCTGACTTCTAGTAAGGCTTACATTTTCTCTTATCTTTGTCACTGATTGTATAATATATGGTTGGATGTCATTAGAGAGCTGAAAGTGTGAAGCAAAACTGTCTCTGAGGCCTTTAGTGGCTGCAGGACAAACCTTGCTTATGTAAGTGAAACAAACCAAAGCTCAATTTCATAGTTACATTTGTACAAATAATTTTTGTTAACAGTGTTCTGTTGTTTTTACAACTGACCTTCATATCTCCCTCAAAATCTTTCTTATGATAAATTAGATTTTTAGAAGTTATTCTGGGATTTAAATAAAAGGGCTTGATTGATGAGGTGTAGTTTTAGACATAACATTTGTGCCTCAGGAACATGTACCTGAACACTCACCTGAAACTCTTGACAGTACTATAGCAAAGAAGCATCTTATTCTGCTGTAAACTGGTGTATCAGACCCTCAGTGGAGAGTTATTTTCCACTATATTACTAATGTCTAAGCAAACTTGTTGTATTGATGGTATAACTAGCAGCCAACATGCACAAAGATGCAGCATAAACTAAGGCAGATAACACTAGCTAAATATCAACAGTCTAATTACTGTAATTACTATACTGTACTTAAGTCCTGTTCATTTTTTTTGTATTCCCTTTATTTCCTCTGATGTGACATGCCTTAATGAATAAATTCTCTTTCCCAGATCAGACAGGCTCGTTAATCTCCCCTCAGTTTGTGTCTCCATCAAGCACGCCACAACCAGCAGCTGTTAAGATCCCAGTCACTATCATCCACAGCCCATCTGCTTTACAAACCGTCACCACAGTAACCTCCAGTGGGATGCCTGCTGTGGGCACCTCACCCTCCAACAGTCTTCCTCACAACTCTCCAGCTGCCTCAGGTATCATCTAACACACTCAGAATGTCGTAGCAAGTTCTTTATCATATTTATTTATCTACACAAATTTCCACAAGGGTTTGTTTGGCGCATGGTGTAGGGTTAAATAGGGGCACAGGGAATTTGCACAAATTTAATCTTGTCCAAAATATTCCATTAAAGCTACAGTGTGTAGCATTTTTTTTGTTGTGCAATGTAAAAAATTATTTATTGAGTCAAGGGATAAATATCGTCTAAAACATGGTGTTTGGGCTGCTGAGAGTCATTTTGGGGATCCTGTAAATCTCTGGTAAAGCTGTAGGGTTTGAATTGGCAAACATTTTCAAATTCCCATTTTGCCTTAATACTGAGCTGCCCTTCAGCAGTTTTTGAAACGTTTTGCTTGAGAAAATCAGCCTCAAAGACACATTAAAACCCACAGAAATATCTGGGATATATTATGCAGCAAGTGAACATTTTGTCCTCAAAGTTGATGTGTTAGAAGCAGGAAAAATGGACAAGAGTAAGGATTTGAGCGAGTTTGACGAAGGGCCAAATTGTGATGGCTAGACGACTGGATCAGAGCATCTCCAAAACTGCAGCTCTTGTGGGGTGTTCCCGGTCTGCAATGGTCAGTATTTATCAAAAGTGGTCCAAGGAAGGAACAGTGGTGAACCGGTGACAAGGTCATGGGCGGCCAAGGCTCATTGATGCATGTGGGAAGTGAAGGCTGGCCCGTGTGATCCGATCCAACAGACGAGCTACTGTTGCTGAAATTGCTGAAGAAGTTAATGCTGGTTCTGATAGAAAGGTGTCAGAATACACAGTGCATGACGGGTCAGGGCTGTTTTGGCAGCAAAAGGGGGACCAAAACAATATTAGTCATAATGTTATGCCTGATCTCTGTATAATAACATTTTCTACTTGAATGGGTTGAAGTCTAAAATCTTACATCAGGTTTTTTGACACTTTATTATTATGCTCATAATATTTACTCTTTTATTGCTGTTATCATGGTCAGCAGTTTACAGACAATTGTTACACTGTTTTTTCGACCCAATGATGTTCTGTTTTTCCTTCTGTTTGGCGTGACAGATTGTGTGTGTGATTTTTTTAATTGTCCTCAGTGTTTACTGTATTATTACCACACATTTACCTCCAGAAATGCCATCAACATCATCTTCAGCACCACAACTTCCTCCTGCTGCCGTTGATCAAATGCAGAACCTACTGACGCAGCCGCCCTCTCAGGTCTCCTCTATAAAGACCCGTGCCCGAGCCAAGAAAACTGCTTTTTCTCCTATTATTTCCCCCAAAGGTTAGCTATTAATTAGTATGTGTGTGGAACACGCAACAGAGACACTAATTCTTTTCTGTCTTGTTACGCATGCTTTACTTACGAGAGATGAGCTTTCAAAAACCAAAATTTTTCATTATATTAATTGATGTACAGTTTTTAGGTGTTTTACTGATTTGCCGTAAGTATTTATTAACAGATGTCATTTGAATGGTTTTATTTTGCAGTATTTCAGAATGTTTTCAAGGCGCCTCAGTTCTGTTCTCGCTGTAACGTAGCCTACAAAGTTGTTCATGAGCTTCGTGGCTACATGTGTGTAAGTTTCCTCTCACAAACAAAAACACAATCACACAGTGTCTACACTCATTTCTTTTTTATTAACCTACTTCTGAGTGTAACCCTGTATTAACTATTTGGTTACTCTTTAAACTTTATTTCCTCATGAAGTCAAGTGAGAATATTTGAATAACAAAACGCACATCTTGATCTATTTTAATATCATATTTACTCTCATGAAAGTGATCAGACATGAAGCTCAGGGGCAAAAAGAAATTTAATACAATTCCAGTAATATTCAGTACACTCAGGTACCTGAGACTGAGACAATATTTGTATTTATGAATAGCATGAGCATGTCAGATCGGTCACTCTACACACTGTTGAAGCTCTTATTTGATGATTAGTGCTGTTTTATCATTCTCCTCTTATTTAATGTACTTTCTCCTAAGCAGCAGTATGTATAAAACTTTAGCTTTTCGCTGACTAACATGTAATCAGTGGAAATGAAAATATATAAATCAAAAAAACTCAAAAGTGATTGATTTCATAACTGTCTTTTGTTTCAGCACTGTAATCCAGAGCTCATAAACAGCGTCCATGCATTGACCACCAAACCCAGACAAAGGGTCAGACGGGCCAAGCGTAGCAGTGACCCGATGCAATTCATACCCAATACACATAAGAACACTATTTCCCCCTCTTCTTCCTCAACCTCTGTGAGCAGCAGACATCTAGCAGCCTCTCCTCCTCCTTCTCCTTGTCTGAAACACATCACTACATCTGAGATACCAGAAGGAGTACACAGCCCTGGCACCGGTGACTATGACGCGCATGGCAAGCTTATCATGCTAGTGGAAGACTTCTACTACGGGATGGACCCGGGACGTTCTGTCCTGATAACGAATAATCAGGTGCCTGTTATGATGAAATGCCATCTCTGCGACAAGAAGCTGAAGAACAACATCAAGTAAGATGCTTTGTTGGGATTTGGAGAGGAGAAAAAATTATTAGGGTATTTCTGCATTAGGTCTGTAGAGAATACACCGATCAGGCATACCATTATGAGCAGTGACCGGTGAAGTGAACAACTCATTCACTGATGCACGTGGGGAGCGAAGGCTGGCCCGTGTGATTCGATCCACCTGACGAGCTGCTGTTGCTCAAATTGCTGAAGAAGTTAATGCTGGAAAGATATCACAATACACAGTGCATGATGGGTCATGGCTGTTTTGGCAGCAAAAGGGGGATCGACACAATATTAGGCAGGTGGTCATAATGTTATGCCTGATCGGTGTATGTCATGAATAAAACACATCAGGAATTTCTGTAGGAAATGTGATTTGGAGTTACTTCTCCCACCACCACCACACAGTTGTTTTTCATCACATGTGGAAGTATTTTTTCCACTTGTATTACAGATGTTTGCAGTAAGATATGTAGAATGAACACATTAATACAAACCTGTGGTTTGAATTTTATCAGTGTTGTGTTAAATGTAATTAAAACCTACCGATCAATGAGATTGAAGAAATCATCTGGTATAGTGTGTAATAGTAAGGTTTGATTTCCCTGCAGGCTGATGAACCACATGAAGCACCATATGGAAATGGAGTATCAGAGGGGTGATGAGAAATCCCACACGATGTGCCAGCACTGCTTCCGCAACTTTAGCACACCCTTCTCTCTGCAGTGCCACCTCGAGACCGTCCACAGCCAAGTAGAGTCCGCATGTGAGTCATGTGATACAGAGAATTTTAAGCACGAAGCTTTTTGTACTAACAGTACTAAAAAGTTCTTATTCCTTTTTTACAGCACTCTGCAAGATCTGCGAGTTGCATTTTGAGAACACTCCCCTCTTTCTGCATCATATGAAAAACATTCACAAACCTGGGGAAATGCCCTACGTGTGTCAGGTAAACCCTTATCTGTCTAAAACTTTCATAAGACCAAAATGTTACCAAAATGAATCCTGTTCTCTGGAAAATGAACATTGGTTATTTTATTATTTAGGTTTGCAATTTCCGCTCTTCTTTCTACTATGACGTTATAATTCACTTCCGTGAGCTCCACAAGGACACCGCTAATCTTCTGTGCCCGTACTGCCTCAAAGTGTTCAAGTCCTGCAACAGCTATCAGCTCCACTACAACAAACACCAGGTAAGAAATACCAGCGTGAACTAGAGAAGCTATAATACCCTCTAGCCTCACATAATAATCTGTGCTGATTGTGATATAATGGGGTACAGTCCATTTCAGCCTAGCAAGCCATAAATAACTAATATCACTACGTGGTTCTTTATTCTGGATCTGTTGTTGGTTGTGCACTATGAAGTTCATGTTTAGCTGCAAATAAGTTTTGAGGCATGTGGGAAAAACTGGATTCTTATGGTTAAAGTGATTATCATTTCCAGTAACTATAATACACTATAATGCCAAAAGTTTTGGGACATCTGCCTTTACATGCACATGAATGTAATATGGAGTTGGCCTGCCCTTTGCAGCTATAACAGCTTCAACTCTTCTGGGAAGGCTTTCCACAAGGTTTAGGAGTGTGTTTATGGGAATTTTTTGACCATTCCTCTAGAAGTGCATTTGTGAGGTCAGGCACTGGTGTTGGACGAGAAGGCCGTCTCCACTCTAATTCATCCCAAAGGTGTTCTATCAGGTTGAGGTCAGGACTCAGGACCAGTCAAGTTTCTCCACACCAAACTCACTCATCCATGTCTTTATGGACCTTGCTTTGTGCACCGGTGTGCAGTCATGTTGGAACAGGAAGGGGTCATCCCCAAACTGTTCCCACAAAGTTGGGAGCATGAAATTGTCCAAAATGTCTTGTTATGCTGAAGCATTGAATTCCTTTCACTGGAACTAAGGAGCCAAGCCTAACCCCTGAAAAACAACACTCGAATTCAATGATTTGGAGGAGTGTCCCAAGACATTTGGCAATATAAGTGTATGTTCATTAGGGTAAGATTGTAAGTGTAGGCATGGTATGCTTTGTCAGCTCAGATAATTCCAACATCAGTGTTCTTAATTACTCATAAACTTGTTCATGAGAAAAATAGAATGACTTCATTCATTGAGAATCTTCCTCTCCCAGGGGATATTAGCATGTCATATTCATTCATTCATTCATTCATTGTCTACCGCTTATCCGATGTATTCTCGGTCACGGGGAGCTTGTGCCTATTTCAGGTGTCATTGGGCATCAAGGCAGGATACACCCTGGACGGAGTGCCAACCCATCGCAGGGCACACACACACTCTCTCATTCACTCACACACTACGGACAATTTAGTGATCCCAATCAACCTACAATGCATGTCTTTGGACTGGGGAGGAAACCCCAGAGGCACGGGGAGAACATGCAAACTCCACACACGGCGGAGGCAGGACTCGAACCCCCAACCCTGGAGGTGTGAGGCAAACGTGCTAACCACCAAGCCACCGTGCCCCATGAGAATGACTTCAATTCATCTATAAATACTGTTTACTCTTTTTTATATAAAATAAATGGTATTGTTATTGGAATGTCTACTGCATGGGCAGGACTTCTAAACAGCATGTCTGTCTGTAGCCTATGTAAAAAGTATGCTTTAAAGATCAACTGTTTGTAATGGTCATATTTCTAATTTCTACACGTTATTTATTACATTTTAATTACATGTAAATAAATAGCAGTAGCGTCTAGAAAATTTCCTGGATTTGAAATGGAAAATTTAAGTACAATTTTCTCAGCTTATGTTTTAAGGATTTTAAGATTAAGTTTAGATAGACGCAAAAGCAAAACATATCAATTTAAAAGGCCTGTCGTTTTCAGTAGATTTGGTCAGAGGAATTCAGTGGAGTTAGTCACTTGTATTTGTAGTGTTATTATTCTGAAACCGTGCGGTTCAGATGTCATGGGTTGCTCATTGCATGTTTGTGTAAACACAGGGTAAATTGCATGTCTTTTGAACTGAATCTGGTCTCTTGTTTCTGTGTCCAGAAAAAATCAGTGTTACATTGTGACAAGTGCCGGCTTCAATTCCTTTACGCAAAGGACAAGGCAGAGCACAAACTTTTATTTCACCAGACCCACCTCAAGCCTGTGCAGCTGCTGGGGCTTAAACCTGGTACTAAGGTAAGTACCATGTTTATTGTATTCCCTCTCGATCTCTTGATTTTTTTTTTACTGTCTTATTAGATTTTAGATAAATAATAATTCATGGTATGTTGGTAAGTGTCTTTAATTTTTAGAAGCTCAATCACTAATACAAGAGCAGATGAGAAGATTGTGTTCAAGCTGAAAAATTTATATACCAGTTGTTTATCTGCCTTTCAGATAACCATCCGGGCTTATTCAGTGACTAAAGTAAACGACAACACTAATTTCAGTAAACCTAGTACGAGCAGTGAAAGCTCGTCTACAGCCTCAGTTCCTGCACCTCAGAGTGTTGTCCAGAGAATCACACCTACGAAGAGAAAGCCCGTTGAGAGCATGCTGGAAGTCATGACCAAGTTTCAGAGACAGTGGTGAGTGAGAGTCTTTTGTGCATCAATGGTTGCTAGATAAGAAGTTGCTTTCGGCTGCTCCCTGTTCGGGGTCGCCACAGCGGACCAACTGGTCCGCACAACAACCTGGCAAATGTTTTATGCCGGATGCATTGAGGCATTGGCTGGGAATCAAACCCGGGCCTTCCGCATGATAGGCGAGAAACCTACCACTGAGCCACCAATGCCCCCAATGGTTGCTAGATAATCGTACATATAAACCAGTGTTTTGCTTTATTAATACAGTAGAAATGCTTTAAAATGCAGAATGCCCATTTTGTAGTTTTGACATTTTTTTTAGGATTGTTTACAGAAGGAGGACATTCAGTGAGCACTTTATTCTTAGCACAGCAGTAATACTGTCATGATGGTGGCATCTTCTATTTACTCTTCGGTGTCGCCAAAATGAGGATGAGGTTTCCTTCTGAGCCTGGTTCCTCTCAAGGTGTCTTCCTCATATCATTTCAGGGAGTTTTTCCTTGCCATCATCGCCTTAGGCTTGCTCATTAGGGATAAGTGTTAGGGATAAAATAGTTACTTACCTTTAAACTTTGTAATTTTTAATCAGTGCAACATTTCCATTACTTTACATTACATTGATATTTTGGACAACTTTGATATTGCTGAGTAACCAATCAAAATATCCAAAAATAATGGTCTATAGCAGACTACACCTACAAGGTGAATCAATAGGGTTGGTGCGTGTCAGTAAGTGTTTGCAGTACTCACAGCAGGACAGTGTCCTTCTAAGATGGTTAACAACCCAAATAACATCTCACTCATTTAATTGAATGAATAGAGGAGAGAGGACTAACAAATTGCGCATAGCAACAGATGGGCAGCAGTTGTGTACCTACACAGTTGAACTAATCATAAACTTACTTTAACCCATCAGGTAGGTGAAAGCTCTAGCGTTTGCCCAGTGTCATGTTTTGGTTGCCTGGAAATGTACAGGCTAATGTAATTTAACTCTAAAATATGACACGGGGCACCTCCAGGGTTGGGGGTTTGATTCCCGCCTCCGCCATATGTGCGTGGAGTTTGCATGTTCTCGGGGGTTTTCTCCGGGTACTCCGGTTTCCTCCCCCAGTCCAAAGACATGCATTGTAGGTTGATTGGCATCTCTAAATTATCCCTAGTGTGTGATTGCGTGAGTGAATGAGAGTGTGTGTGTGTGTGTGCCCTGCGATGGGTTGGCACTCCGTCCAGGGTGTATCCTGCCTTGATGCCCGATGATGCCTGAAATAGGCACAGGCTCCCCGTGACCCAAGAATAGTTCGGATAAGCGGTAGACGATGAATGAATGAATATGACATGCTAATATCCCCTGGGAGAGGAAGATTCTGTGTAGTCAGTTTTCCATCCAACATGCAGCCTGCCATGTTTTGGCCTATTAGTTGTATGACAGTTACACACTGCACTGTTGCATATTTTGCTTAACATCGTTCCCATGTCTGTTCCATGTCTTCTATTAGTAGAAGAAAAAAGGGTCATAATCTCCAACGTTAATTAATTCAACTAGTGAAATAGTTTCTACTGTGGCTGTGTGTAGTAGAGGTGTGTGTTGCTCTGCCATGACTCAAATGAAACAACTGGTATTTGTTACATTTAAACATACATTTACTTTATTCAGAACGATTGATAATTGACTGATTAGATAATCAGGCAATCATATGGCATAAAATTAAAAATCAGCAGTCCACCCTTGATCTACATGCAACACTGTATGGTCCATGATCCCGATAAAGTGCCAACTACAAAATATTAGACAATAGGCAAAATATTTACAAAAGTTGCCCTCAAACACTGTGACCTTAACACTACCTCTTTCTTCTGTTTCTAGTGAGCCTTCAAGAAGCTGGTTCTGTATAGAATGTAACTTTGAGATTCCAGATTTTTCCACTCACTTCCCCACATTCGTGCACTGCTCCCTGTGCCGTTATAGCACCTGCTGCTCCAGAGCATATGCTAACCACATGATCAGGTATGTACGTGTGTAAATTAAGTGATAGCAGTTACACCGATCAGGCATAACATTATGACCACCTGCCTAACATTGTGTTGGTCCCCCTTTTGCTGCCAAAACAGCCCTGACCCGTCATGCACTGTGTATTCTGACACCTTTCTATCAGAACCAGCATTAACTTCTTCAGCAATTTGAGTAACAGTAGCTCGTCTGTTGGATCGGATCACACCACTGTTCCTTCCTTGGACCACTTTTGATAGATACTGACCACTGCACACCGGGAACACCCCACAAGAGCTGCAGTTTTGGAGATGCTCTGATCCAGTCGTCTAGCCATCACAATTTGGCCCTTGTCAAACTCGCTCAAATCCTTACTCTTGCCCATTTTTCCTGCTTCTAACACATCAACTTTGAGGACAAAATGTTCACTTGCTGCCTAATATATTCCACCCACTAACAGGTGCCATGATGAGGAGATCATCAGTTATTATTAGTTGTTATTCACTTCACCTGTCACTGCTCAGAATGTTATGGCTGATCGGTGTATATTATAAAAGTATCATTGCTGCAGATGTTTCAGTAATCTTTGATGTCTCTGTTTGCAGTAATCATGTTCCTCGCAAAACCACTAAATACCTGAACTTGTACAAGCCCTGTCCAAAGTAAGTGACCTGATTATTTTTTTCGTCTCTGCTGTTGACTGGTAGTACTTTGTCAGTAGTGGTTGATGATGTAATGATTATGGTTTTCTGGCAGGTTGGGTAAACTACGCTGCAGTACCTGTGATTATTCCACTGAGACTGGAGACATGATGGCCATGCATCTGGCTAAGAATCCAAGTCACGCCATCAGCCACTGCAAATTCAATGGTGAGGCTTATGGCAAGCAAGGAAATAACTTTCCCTTGTATCAACTCGTTAAATCTATGAGATCTTTCAGATAAGATTTTAATTAACAGGAAACAGGAATGCAACAGTAGCTGTGTTTATTGAACAAAAAACCTAAATGAATACATCTAAATCAGACAAGAGTAGATGGAGAAGCAAATATGAATGAAATTTTGATCAGGTCTTCTTCATGTATGATTGTGCATGTGTTTGCATTATGTAGTGTAAAAAAACTATTCATGCTACATTCTTAAGATTTTCAAGGTTTGATGGGGTAAAAATCTTTGCATGTAAATGACGACAAATCAGTGATTTGTTATTCTCCCTTTTTTTTTTCCAGAGGGATTTTCCAGTGGCTATAAAAGGTAATTTGATTGGTCTTTTTTTAATATGTAGTCAATAGAGCATTGAGAATAATATGATGCAATAGAAACAGCATTAGAGAAATTGTTGAAACGAGTAGAATAAAAGCTGCTTGACAGCCGAGAATAAAAAATCTTCATAGATGCATATCAAGATGCACGGACGATCATTTTGATCACACTGTAGCTCCCCAAATTGAAATTTCATTGAATTATGGTGGGGTTAATGTTTCTTACTCTCAATAAGCAGCTGTTAGCTTTATAATTTGTCATTGGCATTAAAAATAAAAAATTGTGTGTTTCTTTACAATGTGCAGGTGTACTATGATTGACTTACAGTAGAGTGATGGGTCTTAAAATGGTCAGCAATGTATCACCGTTGTTTTTTGTTAGTGTTTTTGTTTCTTGTTAACCTTATGTTTTTTGTTTTTGTAGATTTGTTTTCATACCAAGTGATATAATTCGGAAGGGCCATGGGCTCAACAGTGGGTTTGCATTACAGAAGCAAGAAATTCAAGTGGATCAAAATTCCCTTCCACAAGCCACTAATCCAGTGCCCTTTCCCAGGCAGTGCATAAACCCCCCTGATAGCTCTGCACACACCCCGTCTATTCCCTCTGAAGTACAGCCTGTGGTTGAAAGCACTGTCCCTGATGCGAATTGTGGGACGCAGCCAAAGGATTTAACACTACAGAAAATAGCACTTTCCAATCAAGCTCACACTCAAGCCGGAGCTATCCCCGGAGGATCTCTTACTATCACACAGCTCAAGATTGTACTCTACGCCATGTGCTTTGGCATTCCTCAAGCAGCCAGCCAGTTTGATATTCAACCAGAGGAAGTCCAGTCCTTGTTACTTAAGCGTCAGCTTCAACTTGGGCCGCCGAAGAGCAGAGAAGGGTTAATTCCTCGAGCAAGTGATCGCTTAGCTGAGTGGGTGTTGTGTCAGCGTGAGCAGCAGCTTCCTGTCGATGAAATTAGTCTTTTTTCCAAAGCTGCACAGTTCATGAGTGCTGATGGTGGGCCAGGCATCTCTTATGGCTGGGCTGTGGACTTCCTGATAAACCATGATTTATCTCTGCAGTCAATGGCCACATCCCGCCGACTGCTACCGCATAAAGTTCAGGAACGTCTGCAAAATTTTACCTCTTTTATCAATAACCAGGTCACCTCGTACAGCTTGGGTCTATCAGCCATTGCTGCTATTGATGAGCTTTCCATTTTTGTAGACATGGAGCAGCTTGACCCTGCCTCAGCCGATTCGTCTTCCATGATGTCCGCCTTTAAATTAGTTGGTGACAAGGATCCGCTCATAGATGTTTTACTTGCCTCCCTAGCTGACGGCACGATCTTGCCTACCATGGTGTTTCTTAGAGGAGAGCCTCTAAGCCCAGATGCACCGACCTTGCCAGACATCATTTTGGAGGCCAAGCCGGAGGGCTTTTCTGATGATGAAAGACTCAAGCTATGGTTTGACAAAGTGTGGCGTCGGCATGTGAAGACAAACTCTAGAAGCAAGGGGTTGCTGGTTATGGACCAGTATCGGGGTCACCTAACTCAAAGTTTCCTAGCATTGCTCAACCGTGCAAACACTTTGCCAGGCATCATCCCTCAGGCATGCTCCTGTCGTGTGCAGCCTCTAGAGGCCTGTGTTGGTCTTGTGCTACGAGAGTTCCTGCAAGCCCGATGGAGCCAGCATGTGACTGAAGCTCCACAAGACCTTATTGGTGCTGTGCCTGCTGACCTAGCCCTTTTGTTCTCAGCCTGGCTCCTAGAAATGCTGGATGTCCTAGCAGAAAGGCCAGAATTTCTTCAGCGTTCTTTTGAGCCAGTGTTGAACTCTAATTCAGAGTTCCCACCCGGAGGATTTCCTGAGTTGGTGCAGAATCTGACTGAAGCTCTCATGATGAACACAATTCAAGAACAAGAATCTAATGAATCAGAGGCTGAAGACAAAGGCAACATGTCATCTGTTGTTTCTCCGAGCTGGTCTTCACCATCCAATTCCCGAGCTCTCAAGAAAATCTTTGAGAAAGATAGTGACCCAGACTCTTTCCATGGATTTGAAGATGCAGAAGTGACAAAGTGATATCTTAAAAATCGACAATGTTGATGCTTCAGGTTGTTTTTAATATCAGAATTTTTCAATGCAATGTTCTCTGACTGATCATTTGATTTTGATTAAGAAAAAAACATTGGCTTATTAGCTTATTGATCATGTCTTAGTGTTTCTTGACTGTTTTCATTTTACATACACTGCCTTAGCCTCGTTCTCTCAGTTTCTGTCAGTCACTGATGATGATGATGATGAAGAAATTTTGGGTTAAGAGTTTGTCATGTGTTTTTGTCCTCTGTCTGAGATTTTTCCATTATTTTTGCCATTTATAATAATTTCCAAAAGTTAGCTGCAAGGGTCTCCTCACACGCTGCTGCATAAACACTGGAACACATGCTGCAGTGATAAATGTAAGTTGAATGAAAGTGATACTAACGTTGCTTGCAGTACTTTGTTTAAAAAAAATCTCTAAGTTCACCTTTAAAATGTCTCTTTTTTTTTAAAAAATAATTCCTGTTGTAGCCATGTACAGATTAATACAATGGTGTCTGCTTTGACTGCTGGACTGTTTTATAGTCCAGCCAAAGTTTTACTGTTCACTTTTTCCTTTGTGAGTACTATTACTGCTGTGAAGCGTGCACATTGCAAATAAGCAAAAACAGTCCCCCTGTGTACAAGTGTTAAAGATTATCTACTGTATTTAGAACTGCTTATTCATAATTAAAGGGCTGTCCTTTGATATTACAAACTTCATTTTTATCACTAAAACATTTTCTTCTAGATTTTTTCTAAAAGGGACATTTTATTTTGTAATCAATAAATGCATTGTTAATGTTTGTTTATACTGGTGAGTTTTTTTTATTTTTTTATTTCTTGATACTCTTAGTGGTTACTTTTCCATGGACTGGGTATATCTGCAATACAGTGCTATAGAACAAGCAGCTGTAATTTTAAATGACTCAAGTCCTTCCTTGGACCACTTTTGATAGATACTGACCACTGCAGACCGGGAACACCCCACAAGAGCTGCAGTTTTTGAGATTCTCTGATCCAGTTGTCTAGCCATCACAATTTGGCCCTTGTCAAACTCACTCAAATCCTTACTCTTGTCCATTTTTCCTGTTTCTAACATCAACTTTGAGGACGAAATGTTCACTTGCTGTCTAATATATCCCACCCACTAACAGATGCCATGATGAGGAGATCATCAGTCTTATTCACTTCACCTGTCAGTGGCCATAATGTTATGCCTGATCTGTGTATGTACACATGTAGAAGTTATACAAATAAATACAAACTTGAACAGAAGGATAAAACATACACAGGCACACATGATCACTTTATGTTTTTATTTCTGGGTAACAAATACAAACGTAAAACATACTAAGTGTAGTCTTGATATTGCAGTTCGCTTGTGGTACAAATAATCCACTAATGAAAAATCCAGATGAGCAAAATGAGCCTTCATTCAAAGCCACTGCAAGAAGAAGAAAAAAAATAGTACAATCAATCCCTTATTTTATCTGGAAGAATCTATTTTTTTTTAATTGAGCTTCAAGTTGTTAAAAAGGTCTACAGTCACTTTAAAACTGATGCTGACTATATCTAAGCAGTTTTAACAATTATACAGTAATACTAGCATGTTGAAACATGCCTCTATTGTAGATATGTTAATAAAACATTTTAATTAGGAAATTGGCCTTGTGTTTTAAAACACTGTTACAGAATTGTACATGTGACCCACCTGACCATACGGGCAATTTCCCAGTTTGTTTCTGATGACAGTGGTCCGAGAATCTCAACTCCTTCTTCAGTCACGATGGCAATCTCATGCTAAAAACAGAGAAGCAGATGTATTGCAACTGGATAAAATGTTTTTGTATATTTATACTATGAAGATCAGGAGGAGTTCTCACCCTGTTGTAAGAACGAGCATCCCGGTAGTACAGCACTTTGAGACATCGATCTATCAGTGCCCGTGCCTCGTCCTTGGAAATTTCTACTTTGTTCTCAAGTACCTCTCTCATCAAGGGCTGGAAAAAAAACAGGCATACACAGTACGATTTACTAAGCTATTCATATGATTTCTAAAACAAAAACTGTTTAACATGCAGGGGGGAAAAAGGCCCTCAATAATAAGCTGATAGATGAATGCTCACCTGTGCCAAGTATGCACCAAATCCTGTGGCTACTGCTGGAGCTTCATATGCAACACCTAGCTTATCTACATAGCCCAGGAAGCTACAAAGTACAACAAGAAGAAAAATATCCATCAATTCCTTTTAGGAAGTAGCTTGAGATTTTAGAAATCTTTTGAAGTTTTCCATGCCATTGATCAAATTTCCATCCTGAATAGTATGCAATCATTCACTCAATCCTAAAGCTTCAGTAAAAGTACAGAATCCAGACATCCACACCGTTATAAAAGACATAATTCACTATTATTAAAAACTCCACTGCATTTTCAAACTAATCTCTACCCACCACATCTGTAATGCATGTGTGACTGCCAATGACAAATATGTGTACACACGTCCTTTGTACTGAGGAAGACAGGAGTGGATACATTGACTAGCTCCAATAAAAGTGTTTTGAGTAAACATGATGTCTGTTCTTTTCTGGGTACAAGAAAATACGTGGAAATCGGTGTCTGTGGTGAGTGTACGTATACTACTGATTCAGTAAGTAGAGATTAGGTTGAAATTAAAGAAAGAATTTCAATTTAAAATACTAAAATATACAGAGATCAGGCATAACATTATGACCACCTGCCTAATAGTGTGTTGGTCCCCCTTTTGCTGCCAAACCAGCCCTGACCCGTCATGCACTGTGTGTTCTGACACCTTTCTATCAGAACCAGCATTAACTTCAGCAATTTGAGCAACAGTAGCTTGTCTCTTGGATCGGCTCACACGGGCCAGCCTTCACTCCCCACATGCATCAATGAGCCTTGGCCGCCCATGACCCTATCACTGGTTCACCACTGTTCCTTCCTTGGACCACTTTTGATAGACACTGACCACTGCAGATTTGGAGATGCTCTGATCCAGTCATCTAGCCATCACAATTTGGCCCCTGTCAAATCCTTATGCTTGTCCATTTTTCCTGCTTCTAACATCAACTTTGAGGACAATGTTCACTTGCTGCCTAATATATCCCACTTACTAACAGGTGTCATGATGACGAGATAGTCAGTCTTATTCACTTCACCGGTCACTGCTCAGAATGTTCTGCCTGATCGGTTTGCTTAACAGGGAATGTGAAATCTACTGTAGCCATTTGACACTTCTTATTTGTAAGCTCACCTTTCTCCATTGTAAAACCCTCCAATAATGACTGTGTTCCAGAGTGGGTTCATTCTGCTGCGGCGGTTGTACATGACACGAGTTAGCCAGGAGTGGATGGCTTTGGGACTATAGCTGTGACCATCTCCAAGGAGTTCCTCATCAATCCTACACAGAAAAGAAAGTGCTTTTACTTAAAGCAAGTTGTCCCATTTTGTGACATTTGTCCTGCCACTGGTTCTACAGTTTTATTCCCTCCTCTCAAAAAAAAACAAAAAACAAAGACAGCATGAACAAAATGCAGTGACCAGGCCGACTGACCTCAAACAAATGTGTTTAGAATTGTTCAGTGCTAATCAACCTAAATATCTTTGCATGTCCTGGCTGTACATTACCAGTGTAGAGAAAGTTGTCATCAAAAGAGTTTAAATATAATCTAGTGCCTCAACAGACTTGCATAGAGGATTTAGACCGTACAGGTCTAACGCCAAGTGAAAACTTACACCATCTGTTCAATGACTTGTTTAAGGTACTGGTAGTCTGCGTAGTCCCCTGAAGCTCCAAGGATGGTGTTGTCATTGACTTTCATGAGACGGGAGATGTTGCGGAAACGGGCCAGTGAGCCATAAGAGCCCAGCATGTCAGCGGCGATGATGACACCACCCGTAAACTTCACCCCAAGCACTGATGTCCCTGTCACCATGGGATTACTGGAAAATAAGAAAATATTAAATACAAAATAAATGTTTGTCACATTATAGCATCCCGAATATCAATATCAACATTATTAGTATTAAAATACAACAAAATATTAGAGGAAAAATACAGCTTATTGTAAAGAAGCTATTACAACTAGCTAAGCGACATTACAATGACTTATTATTGAAAAAAAAAAAAATTAATTATAGCTAACAGCAAATTTAGACTGTTTCATTTCTACTGACAAAGTCTATGTAACAAGATCTATATATTTTTGGTTTGGTTTTCCGCCTTTCTAAATAACGCAGTATTTAGCAATTAGCTAGTTAGCTACCCAAGCGGTTTCCTCCATGATGATACAGCACTGTTAGCTAAACTGAAACTAATACACAGCTAGCTTGCTTGCTAGCTAAGAACAATGTGTATTATTAAACGTAAAAAAACACAAAATAGAAAGTTTAGAGCTTACAGTGTGTGTCGTATGGGTCCACATCCTGGAACCGTGCTTTTACCGGTACCTGGAAATGAATAAAATTCTCCAGGTTTTGGTCCATTCTCCCAGAAATTTAACTTCAGTCCACTCGCCTCCATCTTGAACAAAGCCGGAAATGACGCCAAACTTCGCTTTCGGTTCAAATAACAAATGCAACGAAGCAGCATTTTATTTTCAATAAACATTTTTTAAACGTTTTATTTTTGTTATTTTTGTCTCAGAAAAATATGTATTTATTGTATTTTCTGACCACGTACATTGTTTTCCCCACTTGCAACTAAAAGTGTATTGCAAATAAATACATATATTAATACACACACACACATATATATATATATATATATATATATATATATATATATATATATATATATATATATATATATATATATATATATATATATAACACACACACACACACACACACACACACACACACCTTAGCCTTGAGAGCATAGTTCATAGATCGGATGTAAACCAATTTCATTCTCCTAAATTAATAAAGATGTTAATAATAAAGACACTTTACAAAAAGTTTCCTTAATGTAACATTTATTTTCAAGCAGTAGCTCTAATGAGTGGATGTTTTGCAGTGCTCTTTCCAAATGTTCACATGGGTTTCTTTCAGGTTTTCTGGTTTCCACCCACTGTCCAAAAACACGCCAGTAGAGGGATGGACAATGGTAAATTTGTCATAGCTCTGAACGTGTGTGTGTGTGTGTGTGTGTGTGTGTGTGTGTGTGTGTGTGTGGGTGCCCTGTGCCGGACTGGCATCCCACCCTGGGTGAGTACTCCCACTTCGCCCCCAGTGTTCCTTGGATACGCATCAGATTCACTGTGACCCTGACCAGGATAAACAGAGATGTAGCTATAGTGAGGGTTTCAAAGCCACAGGTAAAGAGTAGCAGAGCATAAGTGCTTGCTTGTTAGATTACTCTAAGAGTAACTGTCTGGTATAATGTAGAATAAAATAAAGGTTATGTGATATTTTTCCATGCCTAATCAAGTTTGTTCCTTAATAAAAACACAATAACCACAAAGTAGCATGAAACAGTGTGTTTTTTGTATCCATGATTACATTTTAAATTATTATGTTTATTATTGAGATCTTATAATTATTAACCTTTGATAGAATTTTCTTTGAAAGAACCACACAGTTGGGGTTCAAGTAGCAATGCCCTTCAGAGTTTACTGAGACAGACAGGGAGTATTTATACAAACCATAGACGTGTTCATTGTCATTATCTACTGTCTGTGCAATATCCATGTGTAACAAAAGGAGTTCAACAACTGGCAAAGGTATCAACAGAGATGGTTGCAGAGGTCACTTCAGGTGGGCTAACAACAACAGGCGTTGTCCATGGGTAACAAAAGGCATTAACGATGGGCATCAAAGGTGATATCTGAACAGGTGGGCTTATGACGGAGTGTATATGTTCAAAATATACTGCGGGTAAAATAAGTATTGCACACATCATCATTTTTCTCGGTAAATATATTTCTAAAGGTGCTAGTGACATAATATTTTCACCAGATGTTGGTAACAACCCATGCAAAGAAATGAAACCATTATTACAAATAACTTAATTTGTGGACATTTATGGTATGAGTGACGTGTTTAATACATATTTTACCTGCTGTATCAACCTGTCTGATGGCTCACTTGAATTGAACACATTTAAACCTCAGTTTAGCAGATCTACAGTATATAATGTGAACAATGTCAAGTTGAATGTGTTCTGGGAATAAAATGTTCTATGGAATATTATTGTACACATTTCAGTAATCATTGAGTCCTGTTCATTTCGAATAAAAGTGTTGATTTGGCTGCAAAGAGTTAGAGAACACCTGACCTGGAAGACAGTATGTGGGAAATCCCTTAAGACATACTCTCACACATTAGCTTATTTTTTATCTCTCTCTTCTGTATTTATCTTTCACTTCACTCCCTCTCTCACTTATTTCTTCCCTCTCTCACTTCTTTCTTCTTTCACCTCCATCCCTTTTTTCTTCCCTCACTTACTTACTATCCCTCCACTTCTCTCTTCACTTTGTTCCCTCTGTCTCCCTTTTTTCTTCTTTCGTGCTCCCTCCTCCTTCACCTCTCTTCCTTCCTTCACTTTGCTCCCCCTCCCTCTCTTACTTCCTACCTTCGCTCTCCTTTCTTCCTTCACCCATCCATTCATCTCTCTCTCTCTCTCTCTCTCTCTCTCTCTCTCTCTCTCTCTCTCTCTCTCTCTCTCTCTCTCTCTCTCTCTCTCACACACACACACCACACATTCTCTCATTCACTTGAGCACCGGCTAAACGGTTAAGTGCTGATAACACTCGAGGCTTATTATCTTCGAGGCTTAACTTTTAATATTTTTGTTAAAGTGTGAGGATGTGCTAATGGCTATTTGAAGCCCTCCCCTTTTTAAATAGCCTCTGGTGTTTGTATTTTATTCTCCTGGACTCGCACGTCTAGATATTTGCTGTGTTTGTTTGGTGCACTTGTATGAAATGTCTCCCCTTCAGAGCTGACGACTTTGGCCGGTTTTATGCTGCTTTGGAGTTTGCACTTGAGAAACTCTCACTTCTCAGGGATCCGAGTTACTGTGATCGGTGAGATGAATTTCGATCAGGTCTTGGCGGAGGTCGACGGCTTTGGGAGATATCAGAAGACTCTGTATGTATTGATTTGTCTTCCACAAATCTTCCTTGCTTTTCATATGATGGCGAGCATCTTCACAGGCTTCACTCCTCCACATCACTGCCGCAGCTCGGCTACTGAACACTGGCACTTTAACGTGTCTGTGAACTACAGCGACTCATGCAGCAGCATCTCATCCTCACAGAACCGGACTGAGGATCTCTGTCCACACGGATGGGTTTACAGCCGAGAATTAATCCACAGTAGCACTGTCACTGAGGTAAAACAACACACACCATAGAGAAGAAGAAAAAATTAGTCTAAGAGTGAATTCAGATATATTGGGAAAGTCCAGTCTGTCTGAACCGTCTTGTTTAAAAGCAATAGAAATTTATCAGAATTTCTATCAGAACCAGCATTAACTTCTTCAGCAATTTGAGTAACAGTAGCTCGTCTGTTGGATCGGATCACACGGGCCAGCCTTCGCTCCCCATGTGCATGTCACCGGTTCACCACTGTTCCTTCCTTGGACCACTTTTGATAGATACTGACCACTGCAGACCGGGAACACCCCACAAGAGCTGTAGTTTTGGAGATGCTCTGATCCAGTTGTCTAGCCATCACAATTTGGCCCTTGTCAAACTCACTCAAATCCTTACTCTTGTTTTTTTCCTGCTTCTAACACATCAACTTTGAGGACAAAATGTTCACTGGCTGCCTAATATATCCCACCCACTAACAGGTGCCATGATGAGGAGATAGTCAGTCTTATTCACTTCACCTGGCACTGCTCATAATGTTATGCCTGATCGATGTAGTATTTTAATGCTCCAATATAGTGGATTTAATTTCATTAGAATAACTGCAGAGGGTATCACCTGACAGCTATGTTTGTTTCACAGAAGATGAGATTCATAAATTTGTGCCTATTTTCAGGACATACTGTATGCCATTGACCACTTTAACATCTGTCTATGGGCTAGATCGGCCTTGTTAGAAATGCTATATAAATAAAATTGAATTGAATTCTAGATTTGAATAGAATAGAAGAATAAAAGCTAATTCCTTCTGTAATGGAAATTATAGACTTAGTTTTCTGAGGTTATTTGTTTGTTTATAGAAGTTGTTTAGGACCACACAATTTTTCAATTAACCTGACAAATAAAAAAAGTAGAATTAAAGGAGGGTGTAATTTTTTTCCCTTTTGATTGTTTGTGTGTGTGTGTGTGTGTTAGTGGGATCTTGTCTGTGACAGAGCGACTCTAAACACTCTTGGTTCTTCCCTGTATATGCTGGGATTGCTTGTGGGAGCTATTGTGTTTGGATCAATGGCTGACAGGTACGATTGAATCCCATTTAGTATACATTTGAAGTTGAATTTGTTCTGCAGTGTAGAGCCAGACATACGTACATATGTGTTTGAACAAAGCCTACATGGAAATCAAGGTTCAGTCCAAATTCTCTATTCATTTTTAATTTATACATACTTTTCAATTAATTCAATTAAATCAATTTCAACTTCACACTATTAAATAAGTGTTATGAAGCTGACAGACAGATGAAAATGTACTGATTCTATTATAACCAATGTGACGGATAAACACCGGCTAGGCAGGACTCCGAAATATGAAGCAAGTTTGTCAGTGTCAATGTCAGTCAATCCACCAACAGGCTTAATCTAGTCATCACTAAATCTGTAAAATCTCTCTCACACACACACACACACACACACACACACACACACACACACACATTCTTGGTATTCAATTTTTGTTTGTTTCAGCAACTCAGAATAAATGAATAATTAATTATTTAGTCAATCAATATGCATTATAAGTGTAAGATTTCTTAAAACACATAGGCACATGTACAATAGTTATACATTAATTACTCGGATGACCATTTATTCAATAGCCCAAACACTGTTCTATTAAAGACACGTTTTTGCTAATGCTTAACAGTAATGTAAACTATTATTGAGCACACCATACACACTTTATTCTGGTGTGAAATCAGATATGCACTTGCAGTTGCAAACCACTCCCCATGTTAGCAGCTTTTCTCAGCTACAGTGCTAGAAACCTTCATTATTTAATGCAGGCTTGTAGTTCTGAAGATATGTAGATGAGTATAACAGTGTGGGAATCATCTGGATACCTGGATTGGATATTAGAAACATGTTACTAACAGCTGCATGTTCCTTCTTCTTGTCCAATTCTGAGGACTAGTGCTATTTTTCTTTCTCACTTCCAGGTTTGGAAGGAGGTTTGCCCTGCTCTTGTCTCTTGCCCTCCAGACAGTGTTTGGGGTAGCTGCTGCCTTTGCTCCAAACTACCTGGTATATGTGACTCTTCGCTTCATCATAGGAACCTCCATCTCAGGCATCATCATTAATGCTTTTGTGTTGGGTGAGTAACTATACTATACTATACTATACTCATAATTACATTTGATTCATCCTTTAGTATCCACAGATGTTTGAATTTGCTAGATTTGGCTAGTGTGTAGAGTGTACAATTCCTTACTCTTATCTTTGACAACAAACTCCAACCGCTCTGTAGGTACAGAATGGACGTCTACAAAGAGACGCATGCTGGCTGGAATCTTAACAGATTATTTCTTTGGGCTTGGTTATATGCTGCTGGCTGGTGTGGCTTATTTTATTCGAAGCTGGAGGAATCTACAGCTCGCCATCTCAGCACCAGGTTTCCTCTTTATTTTCTACATCTGGTGAGAGAATACATACACTCATACACATGCACACCCATATATGCTGAATATAAATTCTTCTTTTGTGGTGTGCTCACTTTGGATAGTAAATACTACTATTGATAGCACACAGCTGGTGAAATAACTGACCAAAATGAGCAAGATAGATAGAGAACAGAATTGAGAACACAAAACACACCTCCAAAACACACTTCTAAACAAGTGCTCAATGTAAATCCAGCAAACCTATCCAAAATACACATTACAAAACACAAACTAGCCTTAACATTAGCTAGCTTCACAACTGAAACACTCCACAATATAAACAATGAGGACAAGTTGGCTAGTTATCATTTAAGTAGCAGGCTAACAGCTCTATAGATCTAATGCTAGCTTTACAATTTTACCACTGTCACTACATGTTTGTAGTAGCTTGGTCTTTACTTTTTTGCTAGCTAAAACATTCCACCATTCATGTGTTTATGCTGTCAAATTTTTCAGTGCTTTCATGAACTCTTGCATACTTGATTAGGTTGAGCTATTCAGTGTGCTAGCTCTGCCAGAGAGTGTAGATTTTCGAAAACTGTGATGATGCCCTGATTTTTCAACAAGTGGTCCACAATAATAGGAGTTAATGTGGCTGAGAAGTCAGACTGGCCTGTTGGCTACATCATGAATAGAAGTACTCAATTCTCCCATTAGCTTTCCCTTGTGTATATCACTCCTTCTTTATTTGTGTGCCTTAAATCTCCTTTTGTCTCTTTCACCCATTCTCTCACCCCGTCTGTTTTATCCTTCAGGGTTCTTCCTAATTCAGCTCGTTGGCTGTTGGTAAATAACAGAAAAGAGGAAGCTCTAGTTCTTCTACGCAAAGCAGCTACAATGAATGGTCGTCCTTTGCCTACTACAGTACAGGTATGATAGACTATTTGTCATACTCATTCTTTATTTTGCTGTCTTTTTCAGTTACAAATGTCTGGCAATAAAAAACTCCAATGGCTCAATAGCTCCCTTAACATCTCTATGACAACAGGCCTTAACCCATTGAGGCAGCTAGCCAGCCAGGCTGCCATTGTACCCTGTAAGTGACAGACTGAATCTAGCAGATTGCCAAGGCAACTCTGGCATCACCTGAGCCCCAGGAGCGAGTTGTCTCCCAGAGGTCTGCATTTAGGTGTAATGTGAGATGCAAAAACAAACTATGCAAACAGAATATATGCTTGATTTGCCATGGTTGTTTACTAGCTGGTTACTGGTGGGATATTTAAAGTATTAATTCTCAAAGGGGGCTCTATAAAGCACAGTCTTTTAATTTTGCTAAATTGGTGGAAATTCCCCATTAACAAACTTACTATTGTTATCAGTTTCTTGTAACTATTAGCCTGGCACTTGCATTAAATAGGTTTCATCTAAACCTCAATAACAAAAAACAAGTTAGACTATAAATAATTATCATTTACAAATATTATATTTAAATAGTCATTTTTAAATAGTATATTTAAGTAGCCAGAATACGACAGGTATAAATACTGAAATTTTGGAAATTTGGAAAAGCTTTAAAATGGCTACTACTGTTTTAGCTATGAAGCAATATCCCTTGACCATTTTTTTCAGATAACTGTTTGACATACAGTGTCAGAAACCACATAAGAAAGCCTTTTTAAGATTTTATCTTAGTTATGGCATACATTCATAGTTAAACATTCAATTTAGCTATTTTATTAAGGATATTAATAAGACATGTAATACTATACATCTTCCATGGCGATGTTCTTGCAGTTAGACAAGTGTGAGTGGATGCAGGGGAAGAATCAGCACTCCGCTGTAGATCTAGTCCGTACTCCCCAGATGAGGAAGCGATCTTTCATCCTGTTCTACATCTGGTAAGTAACAGTGGTTCTGGTTCAGTTCTGGGATCCTATCCCATTTCAAGCGACTTGGTGCAGATTTTCGCTTCCCGCCCAAAATGTAGCAACTACAAACAATTTAATTTTGCTTTGTTCCAAATCTAGTTTCCATTAGTTTTATCTTACATTCACATTTTCCATCTGTAGGTTTGTTACCGTATTAGTGTATTATGGTCTGTCTCTGGGTGTATCAGACCTGGGCACAAACCTTTACCTCACTCAGTTTCTGTTTGGATTGGTGGAGATCCCTGCGAGGTCAGTGGTTTTGCTCTTCCTCCCCTACAGCCGCCGGCTCTCACAGAGTGTGTTCCTTGCCATGGGGGGCGCCGCCTGCCTCCTCATGCTTATTGTACCAGAAGGTGATCAGCATCTTCATTCTTCTCAACCCCTCTTTGAGAATGAGAATTCTCTTGCACTTCTTCACTCTTTCAGTCTGTCTCTCTCATTCTTCTGGTCTTATGTTCAGTTCCTCTCTTAATATCACTGTCCGTGTCATCACCAGCTGTAGTTTGTTTGCTTTTGTTTCTTTGACCTTGTTTTTCTTCTGTTATCCTCCCAGATAGTCCTAATATAAGGGCTGCTGTGGCTATGACTGGAAAATTTGGGATCACAGCCTCTTTTGCTGTCATCTATGTTTATGCAGCTGAGCTCTTCCCAACTGTGCTAAGGTATTTACTTGAACATATTTATACAAAACATAACAATGACACTTCAGTATTACATTCAGTGTGTATGAAATATTTACAGTGTATGTAGCAATGGGACATAGATGACAGATCAGATTCAGATCCACACCTACATCATTCTGTGCACTAGAATCTGAAATCGCTCTTTGATTTTAATGGATAATGCCCATCATGTGCTTTAAATTACTCTTATGCACATTTATATTAAGGCTATTCTTTTTCTCCTCACAGACAGACAGGAATTGGTGTGTCTTCCATGTTTGCAAGAATTGGTGGAGTTTTAGCACCGATGATAAACTTGCTAGGAGAGACAAACTCAGCTGTGTCCGCTGTGATATTTGGCTTCTCTCCTCTGCTGGGTGCAGCTCTTGCATTGGGCCTGCCAGAAACAGCCAATAAACCACTACCTGATACCATTCAAGATATCCAAGATGCTGAGAGGTTGATACATACATACATACATACAACACGGCTAGACAGGACTCACTTATAATATATGCAGTATACCTAAAATGTGCCTTAGTAACTTTATCCTTCTCTTTGTGCAGACTTACTCCAGAGAATAACGACAGAAATTTCCCTGTAGACAGCGTCCAGTCTCCAAACACCACAGACGCACAGGAACTACAGAGCCTTACAAACAAGTCTCCATAGACTTACATGTGCCTGCATGCACAAACACACTCAGACAATAAACATTTCATTTCTTCATTCTTTATAACTTTCGAGTCAGATCAGAAAATCAGATCAGAAAATGCAACTACATCTGTAACACTGTGACATATTTGTACCGTTAAATATTTTTAATAGTCTCATGTTTGGTCAAGGTCTGTTTGGGATGTAATTTTCATGCTTCATGCTGAGAAAGCAGCTGTGTCATCAGAGGTTTTAACCCAAGTGTCACAACAGATCGGTGAACAGCAGTTCTCTGTAGAAACCTCACTGTTTGATGTCTATGCAAAAAGAACACACACTGCCTTTCACACTTTGTATAAAATGAATTATATATATATATATATATATATATACACGAATATACTTTTATATATTTAATAGATATGTTTAATTATATATACACAAATATATTTTTATATGTATATTCTTTTATACTTATTATATATTTATACTATACTTATGTTTTCCATATAAGACGAATATACTTTGTTTCCCATATAAGACAATCAGAAAACATATTCAGTTGCTCTTGTATTGTTTGTGAAGAGCTTGTTTTCATATTGTTTATATTATTGTTACATACAGATCGGTGACAAATTAAAGGAACTGTGGTTTTTGATGTGCCTTGGGAGGATTTTCTTGGTATAGTTGGGTTTACATGTCCACTTGTTTTCTGTCTGTTCACCTTTATCCTATAATGCAACATTTCTATACTAAGTTAAGTGTGATCTCTTCCAGGATGAGTCTATCACCATTGTCAGGGCACATGGGTTAGCTGAATGGCTTAATGAGTATGAAAATTGCTACGGTCATCACACCTACCCCTTAAGTGGATATTTGGTACAGCATTTCCCATCAACAAATGCCAGCTGAGGAAATATGTTATAGAACAATGATGTTCATTCTTCTGAGACAGCTCTATGGACTTTTATGAAATGTGTCAAAGGTGCTCCGAAGCATCTTCTGTTAGCTTAGCACCTTACTTAGTCACGTTATGGTCAGGGTTTCCTTTTTAATTCAGTCATTCACTAAATATAGATACAAGTCTCCTTGGACAATGATGTTTGCAGATGACATTGTGATCTGTAGTGAGAGCAGGGAGCAGGTGGAGGAAAACCTGGAGAGGTGGAAGTTTGCGCTGGAGAGAAGAGGAATGAAAGTCAGTCGTAGTAAGACTGAGTACATGTGTGTGAATGAAAGGGAGGGAAGTGGAACAGTAAGGTTACAGGGTGAAGAGGTGAAGAAGGTACAGGAGTTTAAGTACTTGGGGTCAACAGTCCAGAGTAATGGAGAGTGTGGGAAAGAGGTAAAGAAGCGAGTGCAGGCAGGTTGGAATGGGTGGAGAAAGGTGTCAGGAGTTCTGTGTGATAGGAAAATATCAGCGAGAATCAAGGGGAAGGTGTACAGGACAGTGGTGAGACCGGCCATGCTGTATGGTTTAGAGACAGTGTCACTGAGGAAGAGACAGGAGTCAGAGCTAGAGGTAGCAGAGCTGAAGATGTTGAAGTTCTCTTTGGGCGTGACAAGGTTGGACAGGATTAGGAATGAGTACATCAGAGGGACAGCTCATGTTGGACGGTTGGGGGACAAAGTTAGGGAGGCCAGATTGGGATGGTTTGGACATGTTCAGAGGAGGGAGAGTGAGTATATTGGTAGGAGAATGTTGGACATGGAGCTGCCAGGCAGGAGGCAAAGAGGAAGGCCAAAGAGGAGGTATATGGATGTAATTAATGAGGATATGAAGCTAGTGGGTGCAAGTGTTGAGGATGCAGAAGATAGGGATAGGTGGAGAGAGATGATTCGCTGTGGCGACCCCTGAAGGGAAAAGCCGAAAGAAGAAGATTCACTAAATATAGATATTGTACAAAAAAAAATAATTTTCTTTGAATATTTCAGCTTGTTAGTAGCTGGGATCAAGGAAGGGGGCTGCCATGATACAGCACCTTTGTGATTTAAACTTTCAACCTTCAAGTATACCAGGACTTTCACCTCTGAGACAATAAAACTCAAGAATGTGAAATTTGGTGGTAAAGTCTACTACTCGCATACATTGTTGTTTGGTTGCTTTCGGCTGCTCCCTGTTGGGGGTCGCCACAGCGGACCAACTGGTCCGCGCAACAACTTGGCAAATGTTTTACAGCGGATGCCCTTCCTGATGCAACCCTCCCATTTTTCCGGGCTTGGGACCGCTGGGGTTGAGGCATTGGCTGGGAATCGAACCCTGGCCTTCCGCATGATAGGCGAGAAACCTACCACTGAGCCACCAATGCCCCTATACATTGTTGTTTGGTACCATTCATTTTACAGCTCTGGCAATCACAGAAGCCAGCCATCTGGGCACGGACAAAGAAATATATCCACTGGCCCATGGATATGTATACAAAACCATAAAAGAAATCTAGCCTTATCCAATAAGCCACCATCAAATCAACAGATGAAAAAAAAACATTTATTTAAACACAAAAAAAAAAAAAAAAAAAAAAAAAAAAAATCAGGGAACATTAACATGGATACAGCTTAAGGATTAAAAATGTATAATTTCCAGAGTAATCCATCAGCATTGCCACCAATCAGTGTATGTGCAATAAGGCTGCATAACAAAACAGTACACCTGTTAACTGTTCTATGTGAAAATGCAATTGTAATTTCAGTGCAACTGATTACAATGAGCAGTATAATAAATTAAAAAAAAAAAGTTTACTGGCAGATTGTGTGCTTTAATAACATGTTTAACTTGAGTGACACCATGTGGTCAGAATGCACAATGAAATATTGGCTGCAGCTTTGAGAAGGGGAAATATACAGAATTTAATCTTTTAAAAAAAAAAAAAAAAAAAAAAAAAAAAAAAAAAGTGGTGTTTTAGCTCACCATAAATCAACACGTGTGTAACCAATCTGAGCATTTTTCTTTAATAATGTCCATTAGGACAGCGTAACATATGTGGCCCCTGTTGCCACTCCGCAGTTGTTGTCCTTCATGGACATAAGCACATAACCATCATTACCCCAGTAAGTGGACCAGGAGTTCTTCACCAACCAATAAGGCTGTCCATCCAGTACCCCATAACCTACAGCCAGAACAGCATGGTCCAAGTCATCAGGCCCGTTCTCTACATCACAGAAAAGATAAGGGGAGGGGGAAAATCAAAAATCACTGCAACATCTAGAAATAAGAATTATTTAATCATCCATGTCTAAGACCAGTTCCAAGAGTAGGTTGTAAAATCTGCTATTACACATCTGACATTGTCATTACCAATACTGTCCATTTTACATAGTCTCAGTACTGTACATATTAAAACTGTGTATAAATGAAGAACTTACTGCAGTCTGGTTCATAATACACGCCATTACTGTAGAAGCTAAAGGAGCGGTGAGCAGCATCGATGCCGACTGCAGTAGGACCGTATTTGTACAGCGCAGCCTTCAGAGCCTCCAAATCACCACTGGTGACATTGGTGTAGCTTTTCACATGGGCAGTTAGAGAGGATGCATTATAGTGACACAGGCCATTCTGAAACAAATCCAAAAGAGGCTGTGAAGTCACATCCGTAAAACAGCACAACAGCAGTGCAAGTATTCACATGTAAAATTTTACAATAGTGCATTACACATTTTGTTCTTTGGTCAAAAATAAGCATTTTGGAACTTATAACCTCAATATCGGGTATGACTCAAGACAAATTCCCTTTGGACTCGAGTCGGTTTCTTTTCTATGTTCTTGCCTCATGTTATTTGTGAGTTTTCCATAGATTAGAAATCTAAATCTACAAATGTATACAAGACAGTAAACCCACAGAAGCTGGTCATTTATTAAAAAACAAAAAACCTTGCCTTCATGCACTACCACCTTACAAACTAGTCACTTCATCCTGTGGACTATTCATAAATCATGGTATCATTTGATGGACGGAGATATTATATATAAAAATGATGCACCGATACCAGGACAAGCACACAGTTGTACAGGATGTCTTTGCATGCTGTAGCTTTACAACTTCCCTTCATTGAAACTAAAAAGGGCCCAAACATGCAGGAGTATGTTCCCTGGTGAAGGTCCATGAAGACACTGCCAAGACTGGAATAGAAGAACTCGAGAGACCAGCACAGAGCCCTGACCGCACCCCAGACCTTCTCACCAAACATCAGTGCTTGACATCACTAATGCTCTTGTGGCTGCACAAATCCCCACAGACACACTCCAACATCTAATGGATATCTAAGACAGTGGAGCTTCTTATAACAGTAAGAGTGTAAATCTGAGATTAAAAAAAAACAAACACACACAAGCCTTATTGACGAATGTGCACAAACATTTGGCCATATATTTATGAAAACTATGTTAAAGTGTTATATTTGGAGCTTAACATAGCATTCTGTTTTCGTATAAAAATCCATTCGGGTGGTGCCAAAAAATTTGGGATTTAACATCTTAAGTAAATATCACTTAATATTTATCCAAACAAAAGAAATAAGATGACCTACATTTTTAACCAGTGGAGGGTGAATTGCAAGCTTTAAGAAAGGGGCATAACATGTACATCTGAACCATGTCTGGAATGTATTAAAATTCCACTTGGTGTAATATAATACACACCATGCCAGTGTATCCACCATAACTCTCTGCACTTGAGATGCCGCCATGTTTCATGATCCATTCAAATGCTCTCCACTCCTCTCCTCCGTCACAGCCATTGTTCCCAAAGCCCCATGTACAGTCCACTAGCATCTGCTGAGACAACACCACACTCTCTCCTGTCTGTTAAAAGAAAGACAAAAGGACTGATCAAGAATTCGATGCCCCCCCCCCCAAACAAGTGTACATTGCACAAACACTGCATGCATTCACCTTCAGAAACAGTGCTCCTTCTAGTGCCCCTGTTGCTGCAAAACTCCAGCAGGACCCACACACAGCTTGGTCTTTTACAGGGGTCACAGCACCTATTACATAATGCAGATGGTAAGGACACCAAGCACTCAGTGAGCTCAACCGCTGACCAATCCCATGAACAGGACCTACCATACAGCCTCCAGTCCAAGGAATCAGGCAGATTAAGAGAGCGGAGTTCAGTGGGGAAAGGTTGAGCTTTGTTAGGGGTCTTCCTTCGTTTCCCACCTCTCATCATTACTAGTTCTTTCTCTGTGCGATCAGCCAAGTGATTCACCGAGAGGGAATAGGACAGCCCTGCTCTGTTCATGGAGTGAATATACCTGCAAAAGCAAAGTTGTGTGAAAATCTTAGTGGCTAAGATTTTTTTTTTTTTATACCAAACTTTTGCTGGTGAAGTTACCATTTTAAATAAACTGAAATAAATAACAATTTAATTGTCCAGAAAAGTCATAGAAAAAAGGACATGAAAATAAGCACTTCTAGTAGATCAGGTTTAAGAAGAATAAGATGTAATATGGCCAGCTGTGTAGTCAGGAACTGCTTGCTGGCAGAGGCAAAAATTAAGCATTTATAGGCGATTCTTTTTTTATTTACTAATCATTACTATGGAAAGTTATAAATGGGACATTTTCAATATAATCCTTATTTCACACCAACTGCAGATTGTAGTTTATATTTCATAAACCAATTGGCTCATTCCATTTTATTGGGGAGAAAAAGACTGCTCTTTTGGTGTAACTGAGTGACAATCTAGTGTATGCTAAAGTTGTATTGTACAGCTCTAAGGATTGGCATGTAATATGATTAAACATCAGCAGACATTATAATCGCAGAGCTGATCAAATCATGCAGCACAAGCCTAATGCCAAACATTAACAAGTAGAAACTGACAGCAAACAAGTCTCATCCTTTCAGACATTTGACTTTGCTGTGACTGTGACCCTGTTTGGGGCAATTCCAAACTGTAAAAATCACTTCATCTGCAGGTTACAATTATTCCATATAAATTCTGCAAATCTCAAATGAACACGTGCATCTCAGACAAAGCTCAAAACAAATGGGCAGAGGCATCCAAAAAAGCCTTTACAACTTTGAAATATAAAATGAGGAAATATGAAGTTCCTCACCGAACATTATGTACAAAGTTGTGTTCTCGCTTTTCATGTTCCACCTCATCTTCATATTCACGCTGATATTTTGCCTTGAAGTGCCCAAATAAGCGATGGACATGGCCCACAGGAGAAGTATGAATCAGGTCTTGAATGGGATTGGCTAGTATTCTGTGCTCCACTCCTGGACCAGGAAAAGGTCCACAGCTCATACCTAATAAGAAAATTAGATATTTCCACTTATATTAAGAGGGGCAAGCAGTTATAAATGCCTGTGCCAGCAAGTGGGAGAATAAGAATGGGTAATTTACTATCTGGCAGATTGAAGTCTTTAGGATCAGTTTCAGGGCTGAAGTCACTGTAGTCAATGAGGTATTTGTCATAGTGGGAACCCAGAAGCGTGTTGTAGCCCATCATTTCATAATGGTAAGGTTTGGCCAGTGATGCCTCACCCTCTGGTCGGGCCACCCACAGACGATAAGTGTTTTTTTTGTGCCCAACAACAGTGACATTCTTCCACACCTCACACCACAGGCCCGCAAAGTATTCCATTTGTTCAAACTGTACACAAATACAGACACAAGTCAAGTCAAAGGTGAAAAAGCATTAAATGATACTGATTAGGTTACCTGAAAGACATTTAATGATCTATAATTCAAAGGCAGAAACTTTTGGCTACAGTTAGTTTCTTAAAATAAAGCTGACACCTGAAAGCCCTGTAGGTCAGGCAGTACAGCCTGTGGCAGAACTGGATCTTCCTTAGTGCCATTGACTTGGAAGCATTTCATGACATTAAATTCAGTCTCAGTTGTCACCGGTGTGATTTTGTAGCTGACACCTTGATCTCCTGCTGCTCCGAGCTGAAAAGTGGACACTTGTCCTGCCAATGAGTCACCATAAAGCATACATAAGACAATAATTATGCCTACATAAACACCACCTGTGTAGAGATGAGCAGTAGGTGCCACAACTTGTGTGGTCACAATCTGGACATACAAATAGCAAATATGTTATTAATATTAAGATTAAAACATCTATACCAAATTACATTATTCTTTGACAATGGCAGGTTTCCCCAAAGGTTCCTAGAGATTTTAAGGAACTAGAGGACACCAAAAACCCTGAACACATCTAGAAAGTTCCTTCTTGCATTTCCTTCTCATAGCATGACTGACACTACCCTTAACACATCCGGTCAGCACAATGAAAGGCACAAGGCACCTGAAAACATTTTTGTGAAACTAAACTCACCTTGGTAATAGTCAATTCTGCTTCTCTTCCCCTGTAGATCATACCAGCCTTCAAATGGCTCCTTGATTTCAGCATAGGGTAATGAGATCACACCTTTAAAAAGAGTGACATGAGTCCCAATATTAACCATTGAAAGGATAAAGGACAAAAAAAAAAAAAAAAAAAAGTTGAATACCTTTTATATGGTACATCTGTCCAAAATCAGGAACCATCCTCTCTGCAAGAGGTGAAGCTGTAGACATAAAGGAAAATGTAAGTTTAAATATGGACATCAAAGTGGTCATGAGTCTCATTTTAACTCAACAATACATAAAGACAGCAAAGGCTACTAATGAATTCTAATCTGATTGGTTAAACGGTTAAAAACTGTAATCAATGGCAAATTACTGTTGCACGAGCTGAAGTAAGCTCTACAGGGAATGCTGATGGGGGAAAACAATCAACTTCGGAGTGGAGACCATCTACTTCATATCAATCTGAGGTTGATTAGTTTTCCTAGATCAGCACGACACGCTGTGTTTTATTGCGTATTCTATAAATGTAATCTTACCTGAGGCATATGCTACCACCACGGCGACAGCTAGAAAGGTCCACATGGTGAAGCGACGTGTTAATAAAACAGAAATTTTTTAATAAAACACATAACGCAGCGCCGCACAGGGTTACATAAAATCTTCACTGAATCATAAATATCTCTTGCTTATCAAGGTAGCGACATGCGGCGCGCACCAATCAAGACACACATATGGAGGGGGGCGGGGCTCCAATAAGTCACATGACATGAAGTGTCTCTCGCTCACATGATCGCAGTCAGCTGCTGCACATCAGTTCCGCTCGGCCTGGGTGCATTTATAAATAGCTTCCTACTTCCTATACAAGTGCACTTCGTGCAGTGTTTTGGTGTAGTATCTCAGCCCCAACATGGTGCACTGTAAAGCAAATACGGAGGCATTTAGTATCCAGCCGTTAACTTAGTTTTCACTGGGGTCAGGGGTTAAAACAGATACTGCTGTTATTGCATAACCTAAATAAAAGATTAATCTGGCATCCAAATGTGACAAGCACAAAGAAACAGGATACAAAACACGTTGTGTAACTTAAGATTGGATGAAACCTAAAGATGAGAAACAAAACTTGAAACACTCTATTAGATAATGACACCCTACTTTATTTCTGTAGTTACTTTGAGTAGTGCTTTCCATTCTATGGTTGTTTGCAGAACAGCTAAATCTAAAATGGAGCAAATTAAATCAAATTAAAGGGATTATATTAAGAGCATTAATGCATTAATATGCATTTTTGCTTTAATTTAATTTTTAAGACACAAATGAATACAGAAAAAGTTATGGAGTTTAAAACACCCTTTTATATTACTATGGACTACTTTGAATAAAAGATAATCAATAATAATAATAATAATAATAATAATAAAACTAAATGGTAGTTGAAAATCCAAGCAATTCACCTAAGCAGCCTTATGATACACACACGGCCATGGACACGCACACTGAATCATTACACGTGATCACTTTTCTATTTATTTGATTAGTAGATACAAAACCATCCAGTCTTTTAAATCCTAAAGAACATATCTGTTTTAAACAAACTATTTTTATACTCCAACTTTGGAAATACCAAGCAAAGCCAGTGCAGCTGGCAATAGAAGCTAGACACTATTACCCTTGTCATACCACAGTACCATCAGGCTGCTTTAATTTTTTTTATTTTAGATAGATAGATAGATAGATAGATAGATAGATAGATAGATAGATAGATAGATAGATAGATAGATAGATAGATAGAGAAACATGAGTACTGTAGAAAATAATCATGTAGCTATAACTGGCTTCTGCAGTGCTGAAGATACACCGACCAGGCATAACATTATGACCACCTGCCTAATATTGTGTTGGTCCCCCTTTTGCTGCCAAAACAGCCCTGATCTGTCATGCACTGTGTATTCTGACACCTTTCTATCAGAACCTGCATTAACTTTGAGCAAAAGTAGCTCATCTGTTGGATCGAATCACATGAGCCAGCCTTCGCTCCCCACGTGTATCACTGAGCCTTGGCCGTTCATGACCCTGTCACCGGTTCACCACTGTTCCTTCTTTGGACCACTTTTGATAGATACTGACCACTGCAGACTGGGAACACCCCACAAGAGCTGCAGTTTTGGAGATGATTTGCTCAAACTTGCTTGCCCATTTTTCCTGCTTCTAACATCAAATTTGAGAACAAAATTTTCACTTGCTGCCTAATATATCCCACCCACTAACAGGTGCCATGATGAGGAGATAATCAGTCTTATTCACTTCACCTCTCACTGCTCATAATGTTATGCCTGATCGGTGTATTCTCAGAAATCCTGAGACAGGGCAACCATGATAACCTGAAGCTACACCTTTCACACCAGGGGCTCCTATGGATAAATGGGAGTGGATACATGGCCTTAAGATATATACAAAAATTTCCTTAATATTACAATTGGCAAAAAAATATTTACAAGCACTTAACATTAAACAAAAAAATAAACATTTAACAATGTAGGAGTATAACAAATTGTGAAATGCAGTAGATGTGTGATTAAATGCTTTTTTTTTAGAGCTAATTTGGCACATAGTATTTGAACTTATATTTCAACATGGATATAATATAAGTCATCACACCACAACTCTGGGGCCAGAGACTTTATGCAAGGAGGTTTAATATAGTTAAGAATTCCAAGTCCTAACCACTATTTTCTGAGGAGTCAGCATTGAAGTCCAGAGTTCTTAAACATTCTAAAAATTTACATATTGCTGTTTTTCAGCTTATTAACAGCAAAATACATCATTTTCCTTATGAGAACCAAGAAAGCACAGACCAACATTCATTCATTTATTGTCTACCGCTTATCCAATCTATACTCGGGTCACGGGGAGCCTGTGCCTATCTCAGGCGTCATTGGGCATCAAGGCAGGATACACCCTGGACGGAGTGCCAACCCATCGCAGGGTACACACACTCTCTCATTCACTCACACAGTCACACACTACGGACAATTTAGAGATGCCAATCAACCTACCATGCATGTCTTTGGACCGGGGGAGGAAACCGGAGTACCCGGAGGAAACCCCCGAGGCACGGGGAGAACATGCAAACTCCACACGCACATGGCGGAGGCGGGAATCGAACCCCCAACCCTGGAGGTGTGAGGCAAACGTGCTAACCACCAAGCCACCATGCCCCCATACAGACCAACATATTATATTATATTATTTAAGTTACTTTTATAATGTCACTGTGAAAAATCAAAGGAAATTGCTGGACATGTATGTTACTCTCAGCTCAGCTGTAGGTTGGTTCTGATTGGCAGACTGATGTCCACCCAGTTGTTGGGATTCTGGATTACTGTATTCCACAAACTGATTTCTTCTTCAGTGGAGTCCATCCAGTGAACCATCTGACCATAACTTACACCTAAATAACACACACACACACACACACACACACACACACACACAAAAATACATTTGTATCTTATAAATGTATGATGTACAAGAGAGGTAAAAAATCTAGCCATGGGGGTCACAGTCCAGTAATTTCTGTGCCGGTCCCAAGCCCGGATAAATAGAGAGGGTTGCATCAGGAAGGGCACCCTGGTGTAAAACATTGCCAAATTTAACCATGCGAATCGTCAGTACTCTGAATTTCATACTGGATCGGTCGAGGCCCAGGTTAACAACGACCTCCATCGGCGCCGTTGACCTACAGGCGCCGGTGGAAATTGGGCTACTGTTGGTCGAAGAAGTAGAGGAGGGAGGAGAATGCACAGACAGAGAGAGAAGAGGAAAGGTAAGAGTGTAGGACTGAGAATAGGAACTCAATGTTGGTACTATGACAGGGAAAGGTAGAGAGCTGGCTGATATGATGGAGAGAATGAAGGTGGATATACTGTGTGTACAGGAGACCAGGTGGAAGGGTAGCAAGGCTCGTAGTATAGATAGGATTCAAGCTGTTTTATTATGGTGTGGATAGTAAGAGAAATGGGGTAGGTGTGGTCCTGAAGGAGGAGTTTGTGAGGAATGTTCTGGAGGTGAAGAGAGTGTCAGACAGGGTGATGAGTCTGAAGTTAGAGATTGAAGGGGTGATGTTGAATGTTGTTAGTGGTTATGTCCCACAGGTAGGTTGTGAGTTAGAGGAGAAAGAGAGATTCTGGAGAGAATTAGATGAGGTGATGGAGAGTATTCCCACAGGTGAGAGAGTGGTGATAGGAGCAGATTTTAATGGACATGTTGGTGAGGGGAACAGAGGTGATGAGGTGATGGGCAAGTTTGGAGTTAAGGAAAGGAACCTTGAAGGACAGATGGTAGTGGACTTTGCTAAGAGGATGGACATGGCTGTGGTTAACACTTATTTTCAGAAGAGGGAGGAGCATAGAGTGACTTACAAGAGTGGAGGTAGGAGAACACAGGTAGACTACATCCTATGTAGAAGAGGCAATCTGAAAGAGATTAGTGACTGTAAAGTGGTAGTGGGAGAGAGTGTAGCCAGACAGCATAGGATGGTGGTGTGTAGGATGACTTTGATGGTCTGTAATAAGAAGAGGTCAAAGATAGAGAAGAAAACCAAGTGGTGGAAGCTGAAATGTTGTGAGGAATTTAGACAGAAGCTGAGGCAGGCTCTGGGTGGTCAGGTAGTGCTGCCAGATGACTGGGAAACTACAGCCGAAGTGATCAGGGAGACAGGGAGAAAGGTGCTGGGTGTGTCATCTGAAAGGAGGAAAGAAGATAAGGAGACTTGGTGGTGGAATGAGGAAGTTCAGGATAGTATCCAGAGGAAGAGGTTAGCCAAGAAGAAGTGGGACATGGACAGGACTGAAGAGAATAGACAGGAATACGAGCAGTTACAGCGCAGAGTGAAAAGGGAGGTGTCTAAGGCCAAGCAGAAGGCATATGACGAGTTGTACACTAGGTTAGACACTAGAGAAGGACAGAAGGACTTGTACAGATTAGCTAGGCAGAGGGATCAAGATGGGAAAGATGTGCAGCAAGTTAGAGTTATTAAGTATAGAGATGGAAGGGTGCTCACAAGTGAGGAGAGTGTACAGAGGAGATGGAAGGAGTACTTTGAGGAGCTGATGAATGAGGAAAATGAGAGGGAAAAAGAGTAGAAGGGGTGAACTCTGTGGAACAGAAAGTAGATAAGATTAGAAAGGATGAAGTCATGAAGGCTTTGAAGAGGATGAAAAGTGGAAAGGCAGTTGGTCCTGACAACATCCCGGTGGAGGTCTGGAAGTCTCTAGGAGAGGCAGCAGTGGAATTTTGAACTAGTTTGTTTAACAGGGTTTTAGAGAGTGAGAAGATGCCTGAGGAATGGAGAAGAAGTGTATTAGCTAGAGGTAGCAGAGCAGAAGATGTTGAGGTTCTCTTTGGGAGTGACAAGGTTGGACAGGATTAGGAACGAGTACATCAGAGGGACAGCCCATGTTGGAGATTTGGGGGACAAAGTTAGGGAGGCCAGATTAAGATGGTTTGGACATGTTCAGAGGAGGGAAAGTGAGTATATTGGTAGGAGAATGTTGGACATGGAGCTGCCAGGCAGGAGGCAAAGAGGAAGACCAAAGAGGAGGTATATGGATGGAAGAAATGAGGATATGAAGCTAGTAGGTGCAAGTGTTGAGGATGCAGAAGATGGGTGGAGAGAGGGATAGGTGGAGAGAGATGATTTGCTGTGGCGACCCTTGAAGGTACAAGAGGTAAAAGTTGCACAAACACTGGAGGATCATTTTGAGCTGCTGTGCTGTCTTGTTCTCACATTATTACAATCCAGAATTTGAAAGCACAATGGTGTTATTGTGTGTATCTATGTATACGTCTGTACACGCAGCATACCTGAGCCTGTGCTGAGTCTCACACCTCCGAGACAGTTGGAAGAGTTCCACACAGTAATTTCAGCACAGGCCTGTGTGAGGTCAGCAGATTGCAGACCATCATACACCATAGTGTGGTTGAACACAGGACTGACTGAGCCACGGACTACCCGTGTCTGCTGACCGCTAACGCCACTCTCATCTGGCAAAATCACACTGCAACACACCATACACGCTTACATGTACTTTGTCTATGAGGAAAAGTGCAAATTTATTCCTATAATTTTCTATTAATACTGTTACTAACATAATTATTGATTTTTCTTCAGACGTTTGTGAATGTGTGTAGGTTTACCTTTTTACTAAGATACTAGGAGTGCCACGTTTTGGAGGAAGGAGTCCAACAATCTCCTTCAGCCAAATATGTATCTCACCAGTGAGCGGGAATCCTCCTTCTGTATCCACAAATTTGAAAAGTTAATCACATATACTTACACTGTATTGTCAAAAGTTTTAGGACACCCCGCCAAATCATTGAATTCAGGTGTTGTTTTTCAGGGGTTGGGCTTGGCCCCTTAGTTCCAGTGTAAGGAACTGTGAGCCAGGCCTTCTCGTCCAACATCAGTGCCTGACCTCACAAATGTGCTTCTAGAAAAATGGTCAAAAATTTCCATAAACACACTCCTAAACCTTGTGGAAAGCCTTACCAGAAGAATTGAAGCTGTTATAGCTGCAAAGGGCGGGCCAACTCCATATTACATTCATGTGCATGTGAAGGCAGACGTCCAATTTTGGCCTGGCTCATAGTCTCCGCTCTAATTCATCCCAAAGCTGTTCTATCAGGTTGAGGTCAGGACTCATGTTGAAACAGGAAGGGGTCATCCCCAAACTGTTCCCACAAAGTTGGGAGCATGAAATTGTCCAAAATGTCTTGGTATGCTGAAGCATTAAGAGTTCCTTACACTGGAACTAAGGGGTGAATCCCAACCCCTGAAAAACAACACCTGAATTCATCCCAAAACTTCTGGCAATATAGTATATGTGTAAATACATGAATAATATATGACTTATTATTATTGTGTATATTTCTATTACTGTGTTTGTGTGTTCAGAGACCTTCAGAGCCAGGAGGTATGAATTTAAGTGTTAGTAATATGGTTCCCCTGATGAGGACAGCTTCAGGATTCATTTGTACCTGAGAGAGAAAATAATAAATCATTGCAGTGCAGCCAGATGAATAATTTGTATACGCTCTGCATGTGTCTGTTGTTGGTATCAGGTTGTATTTCACTCACTCTGGGTTGAAGAGGGTACCAGGTTGGTTTACTCTGGCTCCAGTCACATTGGCTGAGCTGCACTTCCACTTCCCCTAAGAACAGGTTCCTCCTCACACGCTCCATATGCCACACTGACACACTGAGGACGCGAGCTAGCAGGTCTGATTTACGCACTTTATACTGGGATAAAGATTAGAGTAGTTCACATTAATGCATTAATCACATTAATCCATCGCATAATTTATGTCAATATAAAGTTAAAAATGAGCTGTACAAGTTTGTGTTTACTAATTTTGCAGAAAATTATTAATATGTAAAAAAAGAAAAATTGTAATCATATTGTTTCACTCATTCCTCATGGTGTTTACTGAATACAAATTAAAGAGGACTCCAGTTGAAATATAAAATACATACAAGCTTCTTTAAATAATTTTTATTTATGATAGGTTAATTACCAACATAAATACATCATAAATAACGTAAACAAAATAATTAATAATTGTATTAATTAATATTAATATTAATTAACCAAATAAGTCAAAAGATAAACACCTGTTATAAATAATATTCATTCCATAAATTCATAATGACCAATAAAAGTTATTTGTGTGACTATTACATGGGAAAATGTGTAAGTGAATCTGAGTGGTGGCTTCTAACATTGGGTTACAATGAATTTTACATTTTGGAATGTTATTTGGAATATTTGCCTTAGATCTAGCATATCCCCCGACGATCCCAAGCCAACTTGTTAACCTTATCTCTCTATTGGGTCCTCGATGTTTCATTGAATAGGATGTGTATGATACTCTACCAAAAGCCATCTGGTGCCACTCAGCTTCATAACCAGGAGGCTGTTTCTTTCCATTACATGCCCATGGGCACCACCCCAAGGCCTGGCGTCAGGGGTGGGTCCCAGAAAACATAATAAGGGCAGGGTACAATTTCACATGCTTTTCATACTTGGTTAGTAGGTTCACCATTTATCTGACCTCTCCCCTCAGATCTGTTCACTGAGGGTGGCCCTACTGGGAGCATGAAGCTCATTAAGGGTGACACAGCCTTGAGGTTCACTAAAGTTCATAAACCCTTTCATCACAAATCCACATATATATTAATATTTATTTAACAAACGTTACTTATTATCTAAATGTTATTTAAATTTATACCTGTTAAGGGTTATGGATTGGAAATGTTGTGCAATGTTGATGTAATTATACTGTATACTTACAAAGTGACCTATGTGGTAGGTTTATATGATAGTATGGCCAATAAGTGTAGCTCTGGTCTAGATAATACTTTAGCATTATACTTTACAGCTATATTTTATTATGTAACTATAAAGGAAACAGATTCTTACTTTAAGTGTTTCATTGTATACAGGATTTAGGCTTTTCCTCTTTACTGAAGTTTTCCTTTTACTGTGAGATGTGTTATCTGGAAGGAGGTACAATTTGACATACCTGCAAAAAAATGTAAAGTATTAATATGGAGGTATATTTACTCGTAAGATTCCCCCTAGGCCTTACTGGTTAAACATCCCAACACTTACGGGTCAGAACGGTTGTTACGTGCCGGAGCCAGATCCTGACAGCGACACACTCGCACATGAAGCTCCTCTTTCTTAGAGTCATAGTGCAGAGAGAACTGGATCTGGCCAGTCACAGTAACACTTCCAAAATCCCCAACACTGTATAGACTCATCATGCTGCCACTCATCTATGGGAGACAAACACATACTTACAAGCAGTAGCTAGTAGCTAATAAGAGAATGATCATGACACTGCTGACAAATTTATGTTTGTTTAAATATTTGTTCAGGCAGATATGTTGCCTAGAAGTGCTGCCTGTCACTGAACATAGCATATACACCAATCAGGCATAACATTATGAGCAGTGAGAGGTGAAGTGAATAGCACTGATTATCTTCTCATCATGGCACCTGTTAGTGGGTGGGATATATTAGGCAGCAAGTGAACATTTTGTCCTCAAAGTTGATGTGTTAGAAGCAGGAAAAATGGGCAAGAGTAAGGATTTAAGCGAGTTTGACAAGGGCCAAATTGTGATGGCTAGACGTCTGGATCAGAGCATCTCCAAAACTGCAGTTATTGTGGGGTGTTCCCGGTCTGCAGTGGTCAGCATCTATCAAAAGTGGTGAATCAGCAACAGGGTCATGGACGGCCTGGTGGGGAGTGAAGGCTGGCCCGTGTGATCCGATCCAACAGACGAGCTACTGTTACTCAAATCGCTGAAGAAGTTAATGCTGATTCTGATTCTCATACAAAGGTGTCAGAATATACAGTGCATGACGGGTCAGGGCTGTTTTGGCAGTAAAAGGGGGACCAACACAATATTTGACAGCTGGTCATAATATTATGCCTGGTCTGTTACCTGATTGCATCAGACATGGTAATTCCCCCAAAAATCCACCAGAGGGGGCAATGTCAAGAATTTTGTACTACTCGTTTGCTCAATTTGTGTCTGCATCATATAAAAGACACATGAACTTCCTAGTTTACTATTGAGGAAGTGCTTCACTATTGTTATTCTGATTTATTTCTGCATATGACACCTGCCTTACATTTCTGTTTTTCCCTGACTTAGATATCACCTTGTTCTGTTTTGCATCTGATGATATGTGCACTAACTCTGTTCTTCAGATGTAATTTTGGATTTGCACTTTATGCAATAGCAGAATGATATTGTGTACAACCTAGGAATACTGTTGCTGATTTTTTGGTTTGTGGACATTTTTTACCCATTGATTAGTCCTCTTTGTTACAGTATCACAACAAACTAATTAACATTAGTCTGCCTCTAATGCTTGGGGCCAATTTTTGTCTGATGGGGAAACCAGAGTACCTGGTGTAAATGCCTGTGAATACAGGGAGAGCATGCAGAACTCCATGCAGACAATAACCTGAGCTCAGGATTAAACACTGGAACTGTGAGGCAGCAACACATAGATCAACATATCTATCACATAGATCCTATTTTCTTATATATTTTGGAAATGTTTGTAAAAGTGGAGCGTTTATTCCATAGGCTTAGATTACATACTACCACATTAAAAATTAATTAATTGATTAATTAAAAACATTTTTACCTTAATAGGAAGCACTGCTCTTTTTATTTCTTTATCATCTGAGAGCATTTTTGTTTATGATTCTAGAGCTCTGTGCATGTTCATATGTCTCACAGTTTTATTTTTTAGTTGTCTTGAAATATTTATGCTAGATGTTTATACTTTTCTGACTCTACAAGGCAGCTCGTCCCCAGCTGTCTGTACTCTCTGAACATTTTCTGATTAAGTCAAGGTGAAAGTGCAAATAAATACATAGTAAAGGTTCCTTGAGTAACATGTCTGTTTCTTGAATAAGGCTTCTTTTAAAGAAACAACCCCCTCACTGCACTATGCCTCGTTCTGCTCATTTATAGAACTCTTATACAATGTATACATAAAGTATACACACTCCTCTTGAAATGAGAGGTTTTAGTGATACACAAATGATAAACAACTTTTTCTAGCCTCAATGTGAAATTACAATGTGCTTTAAGTTGATTACTTCAGTTTAGACTTTTTATATTCGTTGTACATCATAATCATCCTAACAAAACATTGCAATCTAATTGGACTTAAGTTGTTTTTGCTTGGCTGAAGGCTGTAGGATTGAGGAGGTGACCATGTCTTAGTTAGAGCACAGGGAAGTCTGAAATAGGTGTAAATGGCTTGATTTCTGCAGTACAATGTATAGCTGTGTGCAGGAGTGTTTGCTTCATACCGTATGACTAGAGTACAAGTTGTTAACTGAGCCGAATGTGGTGTAGTCCAGTTCGGTGCTGCCAGAATCAATGTCACCATCGGAATCAGCCTATAGATAAAAAGACCAAATACAAGATTAAAACAAACTGGTACTGGAAAATGTAGTGCTTTCTATCTGTAATATATTGTATATTACACATTACTGCATAATGTTGTGCATGTACCCGTAGTGACGAGGATATGTTCTGCAGTGATCTGTCCTCTAAAGCCTCTGAATCTGCAACGCTTCCTGAAATGGTAGGATGGAGAGAAAGACAGATAAAGAATAAAGGCAAAGGCAAGTAAAAGGATAAAGGCAAGTCTGCTAGTTCCTGTTGGGTCATTTAGTTTAAAAGGAACTTACCTTCAGTAATATCTCTTGACACAACATCTGAAAGATCGTCTCTCTTTTCATTCTAAATAGAACAATAGCAAAATATCAATTATATACAAATATGTATACATAATATTTTTTACAGATCGATTATTCTTTAGCAAAATAAAAAGCAAACACAGAGCCACAAGAGTATTGGTGAACACAAGCAATGAAGTCAAATGGCAAGTTTGGGTTCATATTCGCACAAAATGTGTTCTGTGTGGTTGAGGTAATGGCTCCATAAAGGCCAGTGAAGATCTTCTTCTGGTGTCCACACAGTGTGCTTCAAGTCTATATTTATCTTTGTTATTAGTTATCTGTTAGTATCAACTATAAGACATTAAGACAAATACATTTCTAAAAGTTAATAAAGAGTGTTCACACACACAACCTGCAAAACTAACCTTTGCACTTCTTTTGGTCCTTGGTCGTGGTTTGGGGGTGACACTAAGGTTGGGACTGAGGAAGATTTATTTAGGTTAACACAAGATCCTGGGATATTTGGGATGACATTAATTCATGTGATTTTGGGATTGAAACAGACTTTAAATAACCTTTCTCTTTTCTCCTCCTCTATTTTTGTTTCTTTTTCTATTATTTCTCCATCTTCCAGGTCTGCCATGTTCACTTTTGTGGTCTCTTCCTGCCTCTGTGATGAATTTTGTTCTTTCTGCTCTTCAAACACTGACATCACAGGCAAATCTGCACAATGAAAAAACTGTAAACTTATGGATGACAAATTTACACATTCTCGATTATAAATGGGCAGTGAAAGATTAAATGACCTTTGTCCTTCCTTTTGCGCCGTATAGAGGTTTGGACAACATCGCTCCCTCTACTCTGATAGCGCTTGACTCGTTGCTCATTGAACCACGTGCCTGTGAGGAAGTGAAGGCGAACAGGGTCTGACTCCACTTGTTTGAGTTTGCTGAGCACACACACACAAACACACAAAGATTACATGGAGGCATGATAACCTACATACACCATAAACAGCATTACTTTACTCTCCAGGTTTTACAAAATATTATAAGGAAATCAACATTTTAACTCACAAACACACCTGATCCGGTTCTCATCGTGGTTGCGTAATTCATTATCCCTCAACAAAACATTTAAAATGATGGTTTGTTCCACTTCAGTCAAATGACCCAAATCCAAGATAGCTTCCTCCTCCATAACTTCACAGCAAACACTGCATCAGGAATATAAACACCATCAATCAGCCACCTTTAATTCTTTATAATCCTTCAATCCCCAGACCACAGTCTCCAGACTCAAGTGGAATGAAGCCTATAGTAAGGTTAATTGTACACTTTTAACATAAAGGAACTGTATTTATGGAAATATAAAAGTAAGTATATGCTGAATATAAGAAATAAGAAATTTTTGTATACTATAATTTCAAAATCACTTTACGTCTACCTTAACCAATAAAACATGGCTTCAAATTAATGACATCATAAAAGAGGACAAAAATCGACTGGTGTCATGCAGAGAATGGAGGATTATCAGAGGTATTGAATTCTGGTAAAAGAAAGAACGCCAAAGTGAAATAATAATAATAAGAATAATAAGAATAATAAGAAGAAGAATAAGAAGAAGAAATAAATTAAAAAGTATTTAATTAAGTATTTAATTAATATGAATATTACTTAAATTATTTACCTGATTAATTTATTGATTAATTAATTGATAAAAATTAAATTAAATAAAATAAAAAGAAGACGGAGTATACCTGGAAGATGAAGAGCAGGAGTGCAGCCAGTGTAATGATATGAATATGTAAAGTTTATTTAAGGTTTTACATACACAATGAACATAATCATTCTGAATAGACACTGCTTGTTCAAAACAGTTTAAAAGTTCATAAACACTATGTAGACAAATGAATCTTATCTGCTTACCAATATTTGTATGGCACAAATCAGTATATAAGTGGTAGTTCTGTAAAACTTTAATTTTTGGTAAATGATTGATGATTAGTAGAAGATGATAGATGTTTATTGGTAAATTCTCATCTCATTATTTTTCCATTTATATGGGGCATTCAATTCAATTCAATAAAAAAAGAAACAAAATTTGAAAATATTGGTCAAGAAAAGGTTTTGACCAAAATGTAATTTTTCAGCCACTTTTTCGATGCCTCCACTTTAAGAAATTACTTTAAGGAAATCTTTTAGGCTACTTTTTAACTTTGTTTTGTAGACTTCCTGAAAAGATCATGTTGAGTAAAGAGTCAGGTTAATAAACTTAGTGGTAAATGCTGTCAGCCTGTCTAAACCAATGCTCAAAAATACTTTTCTCTTAATTTGATCAAGTGTCTAATCCTGAAAGGGACATGAGTCTAATAAATTCAGTTTGTGATCAGATACTGGCTTTCAAAAGGTCCATGATATGTCCATGATAGTCCAACACCATCACACCATCATCAAAACAGAGAAGAGCACTTACACAGTCTGTACAGGTGACAAAGTTTAGCAAAGATAAGTTTTAAATGCTTTAATAAGAAGAAACACAACAAAGCTGATTGAAGTAATCAGAGATCATTTCCCCAACAACGTTGACCGAGACCATTCGAGCTAAAGGTTTTAAATGCCGCAGGTGGCTTTACCACAGGTAAACGGGAACTTGCCAAATGTCAGCACGCATGCGCAGTACAACTGCCAAAATAGTTGTTGAGGCAAACTTAAGTAAACAGCCTTAAGTAAACTGTTTTATTCTACTTACGAAAATCTAGTTATAATAACCTCTTCACACTCCTGGAAGTTGTCGTCAGGACCTGGATATATTTATCCAACACAGCTCACTACAACTCCTGAATGACATCCACACCCTGTCCTCCGCGCATATTTTTGTTAAAACTAGTCTACTACTAATCATACCTAGTCAAGTCTCCTGTTTAGCCTACCGTATGTGGCAGGTGTGATAAAGCAGGTGGAGTTAATGAGTGTGTACTAACGCACCTGTCTCTCTCTCAGGCGTCTCAGGTCAGGATCTCCGGAGCGCAGCCAGCGTTGAAAACAGACTCCAGCCCAGACACTCTGAATGCCTTCCGGCTAAAGTGGCATTTTTTTTTTTTTAGCTGGGATTAGCATCAAGTCTCCGTTAGACTCTGATTCTGAGTTAATAGTATTAGCACACTGAATGCGTCCGATCCCGCCCTCCAGGCGCAGTACAAAACGTGAACCGGATTCAAGCACACACACACACACACACACACACACAGAGGTTATTCTCTCTCTCTCTCTCTCTCTTTTCTCTCTCATCAACTCACCTCATGTTCATTTCTCCCACGCTCTCTCGCCTCTCAGACATCATGCTTCACATACAGAGTGTGTGTGTGTGTGTGTACAAAATCATGAAAAGCACGTCAGTGCACCGACGTCATGGTGCAAATCTGCTCTTTTTCCTTCTCTGTGCATATGCAAGCAGAGACAAATGTAAATTTGCATGGCGTTGCTATTTGCGTGACCATGCTGTCATCTAGTTATGTCCCAACACCTATTAGTCCACACCTGCAAGATACACAGTTGCTCTTTCCCAAGTACACCCATTAAATACACAGGAAAGAACACAAGCAGCATGCAATCATTTTGCAATTATTCTAGTACAATGTAGTCTGACATTCTCCACGTTTAAAATCAGCTATTACTAACTATTTATTATAAACAAATAAACACAAATAAAAAAGTCTTTTAGTGGTGTGTTCGGAGGGAGTCTTCAGTGGACTCAGATACAGCATATAATCACTTGATATCATTAAATAGTGGCGTCCAATTCTATATAGAAATATTCAACTGGCAAGTCAGTCTAATTAAATATAATAGTCTGTAATGTCAAATGCTACATGCAGATCCAGTATTGGAAGTAATGAGTCATGATTTGAGGAAAAAAGTAGGTCATTAATCAAAGCACCTCCCAAAACATGCATGCAGGTGGACCAGCTATGTTAAATTGCCCCTAGATTTAAGTAAACAGGCATGATCACTTTCTAACCAGTGTTCCCAGTTTAGGCTCTGACTCGTCTGCAGCCCTAACCAGGTTAAATGATAAAGATAAATGACTGAATGAATGGTCAGTTACTTGACTACAATTAGGAATATTAATATGTTTAGGAATGCTAAAATAAGGGGAAGGAGAAGCTTAGCAGAAATCATTAACAATAAATTCATATTATTACCTTAATAAAACCAGCTGAAAGCAAATTGGGGTTTGGAATGTGTTTATTAAAGGGAAGTGTTTTTTTTTTTTTAAAAACCACACATAAATTTGGCACTTTTTAAAAATAATCACACACAGACACACACCCATTCAAACTTCAAAACATATTTCACATACACATCAACACTCGTTCCAAACAGCACTGACTATTTGTGCTGCTGAATTATTATCTTCTTTTGCCCACCCACACCGCACCCATATTTACTATCCAGACACACATCCAATCCCATTCCTTTCATCCCTGAATGTGAGATCATAATTCATCATGAGCAGCTTCATCTGCCTTCAGTTTAAACTCCTCCTCAGTGATCCGTCCATCCTTATTGCGGTCCTGGTTGTTATACATGTTCTTTATGATGTGCTGAGAGTCAAAGCCAGGAGCCAGGCGACCTTTGCCTTCTTCTACTTGAAGCAAAATATAGTCTGAGAACTAGGAAGACAAAAAAAATCATTAACAACTACAGATATGTGCAAATATATAGAAAACACTCTTACACAAATGTATACACACAGTCTATACCTCAGTGGGGTCCACTTGTAGGTCCTTGTTTTTGTCCATTTCACTAAAGAGATCTGGTGACACTTCATTATTCCATATAAACATGTAGCCCTCAGGAAGGCCTTCCTCAACACCTATCAACTCGATATCAAACACCAGTACAGCACTGCCAGGGACTTCTCCATCTACACACAATGATTTATTGTTACATTACTATACAATCCTCATTTGTAGTTGTGTTATTCTTACCACACCAAACAATTAATAAACAAAGACTTTCAGCATTGTTACTAAAGCATGGCAAAAGTGTTCACTTTAAATATATAACGCTCACAACACTCCAGTGTGATTGCTTTTCTATCAGGTATGAAATCTTCTCCATAGGGATCATTAGGTCTGTTTAGCCAGTGTTCAACCTTTAGCAATACATGGTTTTATCACTCTCTGCTGGTTCTATCAAGTATTGCAGTCAGAATCATAACAGCAGGACTAAGTCAGGACTGAGGTGTAAAATTGTATACATAAATATATTGTGTACTAGACAAGGAAATGTCCATATTGTTATACACTCATGTCACCTATTATATGCAGGCTTTTAATAGTGTGGGTCCACTAGAACATTAGTCAACAGACTGCTATACTTTTTATAAATTTACCATAATCTTGACTTGACTAAATGAAGTTATAAGTAGCCTACTCACATACAGGGCTATTACATTTAGTTTAATTGGGATGTTGGTGTTGATAATGGATAAAGTACACCACCAAAGGCAGCAGACAGTAATGATTTAACAGATGATTGTGGAGATTACGGATACTGAAAACTCTGTGGTCATTATATAGTTATGAGTGAAAACTTGAGCTTTAGTAATTTATTTAGTAATTTAGTTAGTTAATTTAATAATTATAAATAGTAATAATGGTAAATTTTTTTAGTAAATCTGAGACATTTTCAGAACTTATGGAAAGTTATATATATGAGGCCGCAAACTCTCTTCAATTTTCTTTACCCACAAAGAAAAAATGGGGCAGTTCTTTAAAGCTGTTAACAATAAATAAGCAGAAACACAATAAGCACTCTTATGTGAAACACCACTATTTGTCCGGGTCACATGGCGGATCAGTCTTTGTTATGCGTGTGTGTGTGTGTGTGTGTGTGTGTGGGGGCGTGTGCGAGAAAGAAACAGATTACATTACATTAATTCACTCAGCAGATGTATTTATCCAAAATACACCAAAAAACTAAACTAAAACCAAGATCAATGGCTCAGTAGTGTCATTTGTTGTAACTGCTAGATTTTACTAAATGAATCAAAGCGACTCACCCACTCCCCTTTCTCCATAACCCAGGTGAGGAGGTACAACTACTTTGCGTTTCTCCCCAACACACATTTCCAACAGGGCCTGCTCCATACCTAGAATCACCTGTCCTGCTCCCAGAACCACATCATATGTCTTCCCATACTTGTAACTACACACACACACATACAAAAACAGTTTAAATGTTTCATCTAGGAAGTGATGAAAAATAACGTATCTAATCAGCCACATACAGCATGTATTATTTCATATTGATTGGTAAGCTCAATTAGCTTAATACACAGACGCAGTACATTTATGTTACTTACGAAGCATCAATATAAGTGCCATCCATGAGTGAAGCATTATAGTGGTATTTAACAAAGTCACCACGTTTGGTGGTGTAAGTGCACTTCTCTGGCTTCTCGCTGGTGATCTGCACTGTGTCAGATGGGTTGTGAAAGTCAATGATGTGGATGTCAAACACCAGCACAGCAGAGCCAGGGATCTTAGTGCCTGACACACATCCAGAGAGAATGAAAGTTAGAATGAAAGACTTGAACCTATTAATTTGAACAAAAAGATAAAGTGCAAAACCAGCCTACTTTAGAGAACACAGAAAAAGGAGTTGAGTGTGACACAAAATATCTTAATGTATTTAGTATGAGATAATCCTACAAATGACAGGGTGTAGGGTATTAAAGCAGTGTAAGCATGCACCCAAACACACCTGTTCCTTCTTCTCCATATGCCAGATGTGGTGGGATAATAACCCTTCTGCGCTCTCCGACACACACACCTAGAAGGCCCTGGTCCATACCGGCAATCACATAGCCTTTCCCAATGTATGTATCATATGTGTGATTCCTTGAGTAACTGCAACAAGCACACACAAAATATTAATATGCTTTTGGCATATTTGGATGTATATATGTATGTATATATATATATATATATATATATATATATATATACACACAGTCAAGCTCGAAATTATTCATACCCCTGGCAAATTCTGACTTAAAGTTACTTTTATTCAACCAGCAAGTTTTTTCTTGATTAGAAATGACACAGACATCTCCCAGAAGATAATAAGATGATGTACAAGAGGCATCATTGTGGAAAAAATTATTACTCATCTTTTATTTACATTTGAACAAAAAGTGGCATGTCCAAAATTATTCATACCCTTCTCAATAATCAATAGAAAAGCCTTTATTGGCTATTACAGCAATCAAACACTTCCTATAATTGCTGACCAGCTTTTTGCACTGGTGTTTTTGCCCATTCATCTTTAGCGATGAGCTCCAACTCTTTCAGGTTGGAGGGTCTCCTTGGCATCACCCTGATCTTTAGCTCCCTCCACAGATTCTCAATTGGATTTAAGTCAGGACTCTGGCTGGGTCACTGCGAAACGTTAATGGTTTTGTCTGCTAACCATTTCTTCACCACTTTTGCTGTGTGTTTTGGGTCGTTGTCGTGCTGAAATGTCCACTGGTGCCCAAGGCCAAGTTTCTCTGCAGACTGCCTGATGTTGTTGTTGAGAATTTTGATGTATTGCTCCTTTTTCATGGTGCTGTTTACTGTAATTAGGTTCCCTGGTCCACCGGCTGAAAAACACCCCCAAAACATTAGGTTCCCACCACCATGTTTGACAGTGGGAATGGTGTTCTTAGGATTGAAGTCTTCTCCTTATTTATGCCAAATGAAGGCTACATCACTGTGGCCAAACAATTCAATTTTTGTTTCATCTGACCATAAAACAGAAGACCAGAAGTCTTCTTCTTTGTCCAGATGAGCATTTGCAAAGGCCAAGCGGGCTTTTGTGTGCCTTATCTGGAGAAGTGGTGTCCTCCTTGTTCTACGTCCGTGGAACCCAGCGGTGTGCAGTGTCCATTGGACTGTCTGCCTTGAGATTTTGCCACCAGCAGAGCCCAGATTCATCAGGATGGCCTTGGTGGTGATCCTTGGATTCTTTTTTACCTCTCTCACTATCCTCCTGGCCAGCACAGGTGTCACTTTTGGCTTCCGACCACGTCCTCTGAGATTTTTCACAGTGTGGAACATCTTGTATTTTTTAATAATACTTTGCACTGTAGCCACTGGAACTTCAAAACATTTAGATATGGTCTTATAGCCCTTTCCTGACTTGTGAGCAGCCACAATGCGCAGACGCAGGTCCTCAATGAGCTCCTTTGTCTTAGCCATGACTGTCCACAAACCAACAGCAGAGAGCTTCTGTTTTTCACCTGTTGAGTTGATTAAAACAGCTTTTCCCAATGAATCAGGGTAATTAGGATGCTTTAGAACAGCTTGGGCTATTTGGAATGGTATAGAACTTTGGATTTTCCCATAGACTGTGACAGTTTGCAAAGGGTATGAATAATTTTGGACATGCCACTTTTTGTTCAAATGTAAATAAAAGCTGAGAAATATTTTTTTCCACAATGATGCCTCTTGTACATCGTCTTATTATCTTTTGGGAGAAGCCTGTGTCATTTCTAATCAAGAAAAAACTTGCTGGTTGAATAAAAGTAACTTTAAGTCAGAATTTGCCAGGGGTATGAATAATTTCGGGCTTGACTGTATATGTCACGGTTGGCAAAGCTCCCCGTTGGGCCACTTGGGGGCTTTCAGTAGGGGTTTGGTTTTTGTTTTGTTCACCTGTTCCTCAGGTTTCTTTGATTAAGCTTCTTATTTATAGTGGTGTCTGTGCTTGTGTGTTGGCTAGTCCTCGTCTTTAATGTCGTCATTATTGTCCTCGTCATTATCGTCTTCGCCTTTGTTCTGTATTTAGTCTTCTTCATCCATGTTCCTATGTATTCGTGTTCTTATTTTGAATAAACCCGTCTGACGTCTATCCCCGCGTTTGGGTCTGCTCCATCTTCCATCCTCCTACTTCCATCCATCTTCCATCATCTTCCTACTAACATCTCCCCTTGTGACAGAAGGACTAGCCAAACAGTACAGACCCAGTGGGATAGCCTAGGCGAGGACCCATTTCCTGCTCCTGTGATGTTTCCAGCCTGATTTTTGTTTCACCGGTACTCGCTCCGCCTGTTCCAGTGGGGGACGTCGCTCCACTTCCGATACTCCGGGGAGGACGCTGCCTCACTATTTGTCGGCGGAGGAGGTTACCGGCCGCCCCTGTTTTTTTTGGAATATTTGTTTTTTGTCTCCCATGGACCTTTTTTCTGCTCCAGTGGGGATCCAGCCTGATTTTTCTCCTTTTCGCCGGCACTCGCTCCGCCTCTGTTCCAGTGGGGGACGTCGCTCCACTTCCGGTTCTCCGTGGAGGATGCCGCCTCACTTCTCGTCGGCGGAGGATGTGCCCAGTCTGATTTTGTTTCGCCGGTACTCGCTCTGCCTCTGTTCCAGTGGGGGACGTTGCTCCACTTCCGATACTCCGGGGAGGATGCCGCCTCACTATTTGTCGGCGGAGGAGGTTACCGGCCGCACCTGTTTCCCTCCCTCCCTCCCTTTGGGGGTGTTCTGCCCCAGCCGGGCTGAGGTCGTCGCTCGGCACTTCTGCTCGTCGGTGGACGTCGCTCGGCTCTGCTGCTCGTCGGTGGACGTCGCTCGGCTCTGCTGCTCGTCGGTGGACGTCGCTCGGCTCTACTGCTCGGCGGTGGACGTCACTCGGCTCTGCTGCTCGGCTGTAGACGTCGCTCGGGACTCTCTGGCCTTGCTGCCGTGCTCCTCGCTCCCCCCACTTGCCTCGCCGTGCTCCTCGCTCCCCCCACTTGCCTCGCCGTGCTCCTCGCTCCCCCCGCTTGCCTCGCCGTGCTCCTCGCTCCCCCCGCTTGCCTCGCCGTGCTCCTCGCTCCCCCCACTTGCCTTGCCGCGCTCCTCGCTCCCCCCACTTGCCTTGCCGTGCTCCTTGCTCCCCCCCCACTTGCCTCTCCATGCTCCTCGCTCCTTTCTGGGTTTCACCGGACCCAAAGCCCTTCCAGACTTTTGGGGATGGGTACGGGTTGACGCTTCGGGAGCCGCACCGTAAGGGGGGGGGGATCTACTGTCACGGTTGGTAAAGCTCCCCGTTGGTCCACTAGGGGGCTTTCAGCAGGGGTTTGGTTTTTGTTTTGTTTTTCCATGTGTTTGTTTTAGCCCCGCCTGTTCCTTAATGTGTTCCCGCCTCTGTTCACCTGTTCCTCATGTTTCTTTGATTATGCTTCTTATTTATAGTGGTGTCTGTGCTTGTGTGTTGGCTAGTCCTCGTCTTTAATGTCATCATTATTGTCCTCGTCATTATCGTCTTCGCCTTCGTTCTGTATTTAGTCTTCTTCATCCATGTTCCTATGTATTCGTGTTCTTATTTTGAATAAACCCCTGTCTGACGTCTATCCCCACGTTTGGGTCTGCTCCATCTTGCCAAGTACAACCGGTTTGTGACAGTATATATATATATATATATATATATATATATATATATATATATATATATATATATATATATATATTGTAAATTATAAAATACATTTATAACTATATATAAATATATATGTTTATTCTATATTTGTGTTTATTCTTGTTAATAACAATAATAATAATCATACAAATATGGTGTGTATCAACAGGCTCTGACTAAGAGACATGTATCCTGAATTGCCTATTGAATTGAAAATATATTGTTTTTCAATTACCTGGAGTCAAACTGTGTTCCATCAAGCAGTGTCCCGTTATAATGGTAGCGCATGAAATCTCCCTCCTTACTCTTGCGTTGGCAGGAATCTGGCATACTTTGAACCTCCACTGTAATCTCATCTTTGGGGTTATGAAGGTCCAACAGAACCACATCAAATACTAGGGAAGCCTGAGCAGGGATGTCACTGCCTGAAAGAGATTTGGAGTGAGAGAGATCAAACATTTTTTCCAACTTTATCTGAAAAAACACAATTTCCCACTAAGCTACCATGACAGATATGGGACACCTGAAACATGTGAAGCCATGTGAGGCTTCTTTTCAAACTGCTATAATTGGGCAGCAGTAAACATTTCCTTGGAGGAAAGAGATAATGCACACCTGTACAATCAGATGAATCTGGAAGCTAATATCATTTTACCTATTACACAAACTTCATACCCAATGTCATAGGTTCTCAACCTTTGGCATTTGACCATTTGTGTGTTTTAAACTCAAGTAGCAATCTATGCTGGATGTAACAGTTGAGATGACATACATGCTTTTGACTCCTGATGTGTGCATCACACAAGCCCAGTCCACTCATTAGACGTGGCGAGTACAGAGTGCCTGAGTGCCTGTAGCTGTTGGCTCTTAGACAAAAAGCATTGTTGAGTAAGCGCATGTTAAAAAAACATTTGCCATACAGGTGTTGTGTTTTAACATTGATTTGTTAAGGTATTTTTTAATTCGAAATTTGCATAACAGTCTTGTGAACTTATTTTACAGTAATTCACGGTAACTTTTTACTCAACCTATCGTTTCTATTCATTCCTTGACTTGAGAGTATCACTTGAGAGTGATAAATTCTATTTTGTAAGTTATATGTTTGTTTCAGCTTACAGCAGGACAGAAAGCACCATGACTGCCAGTAAAACATGTCTACCATGGATGTCTACACACATAAACATCTCTAACTGAATTTGCACTGATCAGTACCACATCACTGACATCTGTCATACTGTCAAATTTCACATTCAGATCTTTAATTGCGGTACTTCACTGATTATTATTTACCATCTCCATGTTCTCCATATCCAAGCACAGGTGGCATAGTAATGATGCGTTTCTCTCCCACACACATTCCCAGAAGTCCTTGATCCATACCAGCAATCAGCCAGCCAATCCCCACGTACGTGTCATAGGTCCTCATGCGTGTATGACTATAATGAAAATAAATAGCACACTAAGCACACTTACATGTACACCACCAGTACAGCATGGTACTGGACTATTATTTAGACTGTTTCGTTCACCTAGAGTCGAAGAGTGTGCCATCGAGCAGGGTGCCATTGTAGTGGTAGCGTACATAGTCAGAAATCTGCACAGTTCGGCCACACTTCTCTGGCATGTGGTAAGTCTGAATCTGCACCTTGTCTTCTGTGTTCCAGATATCAAGCAAAAGCACATCAAAGTGCAGGATCGAATCAGCGGGGATGATGTCACCTGGGGAGGAAGTATACAAACAGTGCTGCTCATTCCTGTTTCCACAAATAAGCAAAAACCTTTCAGAATATACATTATCACAGACTCCTTCATTCTTGAGGCCTTACACATGGGCTTTACTCAGCTAACCTGGATTCAGTTAGCAACATAAAACAGGAACTTCCCAGTTAATGGAGTTTTATGAGTTTTGTGACTGCACAAAAAAGCCTGTGGAAAGTGTGTGTAAAGTGTGTCGACACTAAGAACGTTGGTATTTTTAGAGAACCATCATCTTGGAAATTTGTTCTGCACTGATATCAGCATGAAGATATCATCTTGACTGCATCCTGTCCCATTTACAGGTCATTTTGAATAAATGCCTCTGATCCGCTCTTCTTTCTGCTCTGGTGTCTCTCAGTCATTTCATGTCACCTTTCTGTCATAATTTTTTCGATATCATCCAAATACATTAATAGTCTATCTGGATATGTTAAGTTTTTTTCTTCACAACTTGTACTAACATGTAGACATCTATACAAATACCTTTACAAAGCCGCTGCCTTTAGCAGTCCACACCCCCAACTGTTCTCTCTCCCCACCTCCAACTTTTGCTCTCATCAAAGATTTCATAAACACCTTTCCTCTTTGAACATCCCCTTCCCAGCACACACACACACGCACACACACACACAGAATACTGACTCTGCTCAGCAATGGTTATGGTACTGAATGCTTGAAACAGATAAACAGTAATGAAAGTCAAAACATGCTTGACAGAGCTTGACCATACACACCTATAAGCGCCATTCACAAACAGACTAAAATATGACACAAAGGGCAATGAGTGAGACCAGTGACATTACAAGTTATGTGAATTACCATATCCATCTTTCCCATAGGCAAGCTGTGGTGGGATTTTGACAAGCCGTCTCTCATTCACGCACATGCCCAGTAATGCTTTGTCCATCCCAGCAATCAGTTGTTTTCGGCCAACATACACATTGTAAGTGGAGCCACGATCATAACTGCAAATACATACAAACACATGAAGGCAAGCAAATTGTCTTTGTAGATTAGCCAAGTAGGTTTTTGTCATTGCTCATCATTTTTTTTCAGGACAATTTGTGCAACATAGTAATACAGCAGCATGACATATAGGACTACACAGTTTGCATTTGTAAAATAATAATAATAATAATAATAATAATAATAATAATAATAATAATAATAATAAACATGAGTTCAGGAAGGGACACTACTGCAGTCTGGCCAGTGTAAATCTCAGTCATTCACTCTTGTAGTGCATTATTAAACCGGTTGTTCAGCTCATTCATACTTCTATCACTTTTCTCATAAGCTCTTTTTGTACATGATTTTTGTAAATGCACAGATGGTCATCTGGTCATCTGCCTGCGTGGCTAATCTCCACTAAACATAAACTCTGTAAGATGCGCTGCATACCGTATACTTAATCAATCAACAATCAAGTAATAAAGTGCTTCAGTGCCTTTACTGACCTGGAATCAAACTTCTTGCCGTCGGGAAACATGCCGTGGTAATGATACCGGACAAAGTCTCCTGACTTCACGGTTCGGTTACAGCGTTCGGGGATAAAAGTCTTCTCTATGATGATGTCGTCTAACGGAACCGGAGGGGCATTACAGGCCACAAAAGTAACTAGAAAAGCGAGGAAAATCATCCTGACCGTGAGATGGATCATCTTTCGCTCCTTTTCTGCTTAGGTTTGCAAAATATAACAACAGGCCCAATGTCCCCAAACTGGGTGCCTGTGTGATTTGAAGAAGGTGGGACGTGGAGCAGGCACTCGGCGCAGATTTGTAGACGTGGTCAGGCAGGCCAACCCTTGGGAATCGATTCTTTCCAAGTAAATCGAACTGGGCCGGTTTTGATTCATTTGATTCACATGTCGGTTTAACGTTATCTAATTAAACAAAATCTGTAAACTTCTTCCAACAATTAGAAAATATGTCTTACTGTGTATTGTGTACTGTGTAGTACTACTACAACACCTTTCCCTCTTTACTTCAATCATCTGTTTATTTAGTTTGGCGTACTTCTTGACCCCTCTTCATCTAATTAAAGTCTTTTGTCTGCTCAAAGTCGGATACTGGTCTGTTTATTAATTTTCATTCACTGTTATTACTTTACTGATGTTTTACAAAATCTACTCGTGACTCTTTTGTGAGTCGATTCTACGGACTCGTTTAAAAGAGTTGTTCAAACAGAAATGATTCACTCGAGAAAACGCCCATGACAGCTAAAGGAAGCTCCTCCATTCCCAAACTTTCCACTGTCCCGGGTCTCACTTTACAGGGGGGTTGAGTTTTTAACGGAAACGCGTAAACAGCGCGGCGCTTCCTACGTGGCACAGAGCGGGAGGTGTACCAGGAGCACCTCTCTGATGGGGGTCGCGTCAGGGTTTAAGTATAGATGACCATAAAAAGTTCAAACTGATGAAGGCCCTGTGTTTCTCCTCAAGCCTACTGTACTTCAGCACACTTCTCTGATTATGTCCACGGTCCGTAATATCAGTGCTTTTCACTGCCCAAAGTGAGCTTTTACACTCAGTCCTGCTGCACAGTATAGTTTTTGATTGTCCACACCAATTATTTACTTTACCCTGGATAGTGTTTAAATATGTTTGGTTTCGCTTTATGAGTAAAGCTAAGCTGTGTAGTGTGAATTCCTGCGGGGAAGGGGGGAGGGGGACAGGGGGAAGGGGGGAGGGGGACAGGGGGAAGGGGGGAGGGGGACAGGGGGAAGGGGGAAGCGCAGGACATGCAGACGTGGAGAGAGAGGCTTGTCCCGGGTTGCCAGATTATCAACGTTCCTCTACCCTAGTCACTCTGAAATACGCTTGATCTCCACACAGCTTTTATGTAAGAAATGAAAAATCAGGAATTTGTGTAGTTTACAATAAGTTATACATTACTCATAGAAGAGTGTACACTTGTGGAAAGTTTGGTCATTTTACACCAATGTCGAGGTGGAGTAACAGTTTCACAATAAACAGAATATCCGGCGTTATAATAATCCTCACTTCATTGTCCAATTCAAAGACCACAATGATAGATCTTAATACATGTATCACCCCATGTATTTACACACTTCTTTGGATTCTAATGTGTTCCTTAATTCCTGCAGGGTTGAGCCAATTCGCTTAATGCTTTGGGTACACATAAGAGGATGAAGCCAATATAACCCATAAAAATAGAAAATTAAGTGTTTCCCAAAGAACTGGCACAATATATAGCTGTGCTATTTACATCATCAGTATTAGTTGTATGTCTACCAACTAATACTGATGATGTAAATAGCACAGCTATATACGACAATACCCTATCTGGCAACCCATGCCCTGGTCCTCGGCTCTCCTCAACTTGTTCAAACTCACACACGCTCCGAAATTCGCCCACATCAGTCCCAAAATGGCCTCCGTGCAATACTCCGTAACTTTCGCTCTGGTTCTCGGTTTGTTCTCCACGGTTCCGGCCCAGTATGAGAAGTACAGCTTCCGCAGCTTTCCGCGTCATGAGCTCATGCCACTGGACTCGGCGTACAGACATGCGCTGGACCAGTACACCACGGAGAAGTGGCCGGAGACTGTGGAGTATCTGGAGGTGAGCCTCCGCTTGTACCGGCTCCTCCGAGACAGCGAGGCCTTCTGCAACCTGAACTGCAGCTCGGCGCGCCTGGACTCAGAGGAGCGCTTCTCCGACTTCCCGGAGCTGCGCGCTTTCGGGAACGTGATGAAGCGCGCTCAGTGTCTCAAGCGCTGCAAACAGGGCCTCCCAGCCTTCCGCCAGACTCTTCCCAGCAGAGAAACCATGGACGAGTTCGAGAGACGAGAACCTTACCGATACCTGCAGTTTGCTTACTTTAAGGTGAGTCTTGCATATATACGCAGTGTATATGGTGCACCAAATAAGTCCCCGAAGACACACAGCTTTCATAATGAAGACGGGAAAGTCCTAATGGGAATGGTTATCCTTATGGAAACTGATCTAGGTATGCAAGAGTCCACTTGTTCTTGATCAAGTACAGATCTAGGATATAGTCACTGTGGAACTGAACAGAACATATGTATTATATTAACAAAACATTCAAATATGAAGTACATTTAGCAAGCATGTGTCATTTTCTCTATTTATTGGAGCCACGAGAGCTTTTTTATTCCATGACTTTCATAGACAAAGAACCCAAAGAGTGTTTTTTACTCTGAATGTTCTAGAATGGGGGGCACGGTGGTTAGCACATTTGCCTCACACCTCCAGGGTTGGGGGTTCAATTCCCGCCGTGTGTGTGTGTGTGTGTGTGTGTGTGTGTGTGGAGTTTGCATGTTCTCCCCGTGCCTTGGGGGTTTTCTCCGGGTACTCTGGTTTCCTCCCCCAGTCCAAAGACATGCATTGTAGGTTGATTGGCATCTCTAAATTGTCCATTGTGTGTGTGCCCTGCGATGGGTTGGCACTCCATCCAGGTGTATCCTGCCTTGATGCCCAATGACGCCTGAGATAGGCACAGGCTTCCTGTGACCCGAAAGTAGATCGGATAAGCGGTAGACAATGAATGAATGAATGTTTGTAAGTTATTAATGTTTGACCCCAAATTTAACCTTTAATCTCAAATCTCCCATATGTGTGCTTAGAAATCAAGTTAGTCCATTTTTTTCTTTTATTAATTGCAATTTGTAGAAAAATACTTGCACTATGCTGTTTTGTCCATATCAACATATGCATCATGTCATTACATTACTAACCCTTTTACTTTCTTCAAAGCACTGAATGTAAGAAAAACTTTTAGAAGTGGGCTCTTTGTACAGTTAGTTTGGCTTTGTGTTACGTCTGAAAATCTAATGGAAAGATAATCAATGAGTTGGTTGCATGTTTTTCAGAGCAATAACCTGGCAAAAGCTGTTTCTGCTGCACATACCTTCCTAGTGAAACATCCTGATGATGAAATGATGCAGAGGAATATGAACTACTACAAGAGTTTACCTGGAGCTGAAGAGCATATTAAAGACCTGGAGACCAGATCATATGAGGCAAGACCCCATACAACACACATGCAATTCTCCTAAACACCATTTAAACAGCTGATAGGCATTTTGTGAAGAGTTACTCTTGTAGCTATTACAGCAATAAAATAAACATTTACAGAGTTTCTTACACATAAAATGACTTGCCATATCATCCGTGCAGTAGTACAAGCTTCCTGACTGAAATTCCCCTGTCAGTTTTAATGATTCACTACTACACTATATGATAGATTGTTGTGTTTAATGTATTGTATCCTTTCACTGTTGTAGATGCTGTTTGTTCGAGCAGTGCGGGCATATAACGGAGATAATTATCGAACGTCTGTGACTGATATGGAGCTGGCACTACAAGACTTCTTCAAGGCTTATGACGAATGTATTGCTGCCTCCGAGAGTTCCAGGGAAATCAAAGAATTTAAAGATTTTTACCCATCCATTGCAGGTATGACAATGATTTTCTACGTATGTTCAAATTAAAGGAAAAAATAATATAAATTGTCTTAAGGTGTTGTGCCACCACTAGCCACTAAAACAGTTTCGGTATGTCTTTTCATGGACTCTAAAACTCTCTAGAATGTAGTATATTGTATTATGCAATAATACAGGAGTGATTAACAGCATTCTTCTGTACAGTTTCCTCAGCTGGTGTTTTCATGATAGTGGAGGAGAGGGCTCTATAACACATCAATCCAAAATACTCTTCTTCTTCTTTTGGCTTTTCCCTTCAGGGGTTTCCACAGCGAATCATCTCTCTCCACCTATCCCTATCTTCTGCATCCTCAACACTTGCACCCACTAGCTTCATATCCTCATTTATTACATCCATATACCTCCTCTTTGGCCTTCCTCTTTGCCTCCAGCCTGGCAGCTCCATGTCCAACATTCTCCTACCAATATACTCTCTGCACTCGCTTCTTTACCTCTTTCCCACACTCTCCATTACTCTGGACTGTTGACCCCAAGTACTTAAACTCCTGCACCTTCTTCACCTCTTCACCCTGTAATCTTACTGTTCCACTTCCCTCCCTTTCATTCACACACATGTACTCAGTCTTACTACGACTGACCTTCATTCCTCTTCTCTCCAGCGCAAACCTCCACCTCTCCAGGTTTTCCTCCACCTGCTCCCTGCTCTCACTACAGATCACAATGTCATCTGCAAACATCATTGTCCAAGGAGACTCCTGTCTGACTTCCTCTGACAAGTGGTCCATCACCATAGCAAACAGGAAGGGGCTCAGAGCCGATCCCTGGTGCAGTCCCACCTCCACTTTGAACTCCTCTGTCTGACCTACAGCACACCTCACCACTGTCCTACTCCTCTCATACACGCCCTGCACCACTCTGACATACTTCTCTGATCAATCCAAAATACTGATATATTGAAATACTTGAATTTGTGACTTGTCTACATTCATCTGTTTTATTAGCTGCCATGTGCTATCCATCTACCTGATTAACAGTGTCATGTTTTTCTCATCCCTCTTGTACTCTCTTTAGACCACTACACTGAGGTTCTTGAGCGGAAGGTTCGTTGTGAGAGCGATCTGACTCCAGTTGTTGGTGGATATGTTGTAGAGAAGTTTGTGGCAACCATGTATCACTACCTTCAGTTTGCCTATTATAAATGTAAGAGAAATGCCATTTAGCATGTATACCTAAACATTCAAAGGAAAAAATGAGATACTAAAGCTGTTTGTCTCATTTTTGTTTGATAATTAAATTGTGTGTGTGTGTGTTTCTGTGTATTATTTGGGCCACAGTGAATGACTTGAAGAATGCTGTTCCATGTGTTGCAAGCTACATGCTCTTTGACCATAATGATGAGGTGATGAAGAATAATGTGGATTATTATAAGTATCACAAAGAGAAGTTGGGTCTTGCTGATGAGGACTTCCTACCCAGATCAGTCAGTGTTTCCTATCTTTATAAATACAAAGGACCTATACAAACATACCATTTTACCATTTATAAGAACATACATACACATTTTTTTTTTCAGGAAATCAACAGTAATGTTCTGTCTCATCGATTTCTCTGTTATTGTTCATAGGAGGCAGTCCGCTACCATAATCAGACAACACTACAGGTGCAGATGTTACAATTTGCCAAACAAAACCTGCGGCAGGATGACGAGGTAAGAAGAGCAGAATCAACTGTCATGCGATTATGTTTATTTATTAACACTTCAAAACACAAAATGATTAAGACAGGCATTTTTTTGATATTCTGTGAATTCACTATACACTGAACAAATAATCTTACTCTAAATAAATAACCTTAAATACTCATACCATTAATTGAGTTATTTGAATTGAGGTATATGAAAAAAATGCTCAGCTGGTTGTGTATAGTTTTGACATCAACAATTAGGAAAGGTATGTTAATAGTGTTACACATTATGGCGGATTAGCACTGTTCAGTTTATGTTATACATGTTTAATTATTAAATCTGATTGGTCAGTTTCAAAAATAGCAGCTGTGACATAGTGCTCTGGCTGCAAGATGTATTTTAGTGCTCGACTTATATAGTGGACGCTCATCTAATTTTTTTCTTTAATGTGTGTTATTGTTAATGTGTTGCTGTTTTCAGTGTCAGTCATAAAGTTGTTTCTTTGTACCTTCTTCTTTCTTATTAACTGAAAGAGAAGCAAAAGCAAAGAGGCTGGCTAACATGGATGTTGCACAACAGCCAAAATAAAGCATAACTTTAAAAGGATAAAATGTACAATGTGCTATTCTCAATAATAGAATAAAAGTTAATTATAATAGTTAGAAAACACTTGGTACATGGAATATGCTGTTTAAAGAAAATAATCAGCTTATAATTACAGATACCTATGTCATATAGGTATAAGCCATTTCACTAAATATTTTCCTGTATTAGACAACCAGTCATGTTTTAATCCATACTAACTATATTCTCTCAACACTGATGTAATGAAAAGGGGATTTAAACAAGTTCAATATCTGCTTAACTCTAGAAATGTCATTGTTTGGCAAATATTTCAGTAGTTTTCCTGTCAATTTTAGCATCACACTAATCTTTTCTCATATGTAATAAAATAAAGATTATAACACATTTTACACAATAATCAAATGCATATGCAAACACACCACTAACATGCCCAAAAGATTTTGAAATTATTGCTCTTTAGATCAGTCTACTCGATTACATTATCAATTTAATCAGCATTATTCCATGATATTATTTACATTTCCATTAAATGATAATTCTAGAGCTCTGTTTTATTTACACAAATACCAAATGTAATGAAGCTGCAGTTCCTTGCACTCTTGTACAGTTTGGTTAGAAGGGTCAGGCCAAGGGCTAAGGGTGTCCAATCTTATCCGCAAAGGGCTGGTGCAGGTGCAGGTTTTCATACCAATCAAACAGAAGCCACATCTGATTCCACCTGTTTAAGAAGAAGAAGAATTATAACCACACATACATTACAGCACAGTGGAATTCTTTTCTTGGCACATCCCAGCAGAGTAGGTTGGGGTCAGAGCGCAGGGGCAGAAGGGGGGAAGTTCAGGGCCCAGTAGTGGAGCTTGGTGGTGCTTGGGTATGAATCCCGATCCTCCGATCAACAACCCAGAGCCTTAACCACTTGAGCTACCACCGCCCTCAAATGGAGCCGAACAGTTTAATCAGTTGATCTTATTCAGTAGACTCAGGTGCTGGGTTGGAATGAAAACCTGCACCCACACCAGCCCTTTGCGGATAAGATTGGTCACCCGTGGTTTAGGCTATTTCTTAGCTCCGTTCGTGTGCACCATAACACATTTAGCCATTAGGGTGCGGTATACGCTCGTAGCATGTTGTGAGAAGAGAAATGCACTTATTTGCACTGCCCTCTAGTGAATCGCTTTGAAACCACCACCATGAAAGTACTTTGTTTAAAGTTCACCTTCTCTTTCTCAGGGAGAAGTCCTGGAGTTTCTAGACGAGTATCTTGATGCTGAAGAGGAGTAGTACTGAATGAATGTTTTATGCACTGAAAATAACAGAGCAGGATAGGAACAGAACAGTTTTGTGAATAATGATCTTTTTCCAGCTTATGTTTGTATTTATTTTGGGTATTGGGGTTATTTTGTATTCTATAGGCACCAGACACATGGTCCATATAAACAGTTTGATAAATGTCATCAGTTTGTTACGTCATGTCATAAAGGTCAATCAGTGTAATTCAGAAGGATGAATAAAATTCTGTTTGTCATTATTTTAAAATAAACGTAAAACTTCTCTCTGTTGCTGTCAATTTTTTTGCAAGCATATACACATTTCAGTATAATTCATATCAAAAATTACCTCTAGACTGAGGTATTGCCTTATGTTGAAAGAATTAAGAGATCTGGGCGCTGTCATCAAGTAAAAAAACATATTTATGCCTTAAATGTCCTTTTCTTCAAATTGACCAAAGTATAATTTTATCTTGTATAATGTAAATATTATAGAATGGTTAAAATCATTAAATGTCTGTGAAGTTGCATTTTGGAAAATGGCAATTGCAAAATTGGAAGTACACACTAGGGCACAAAATTCCTAGACTCATGCACAAAATGAAGAGTTCAGATCCTAAAATAACCTGACTAAATTTAACAGGAAAAGACTAAACACTGAAGCTTATGTTCAAATGTTTAAATTTTAGATGTGAGTGTGTACTTAGACACGCACCCACACACATAAACCCTAAATTCTGCCTGAAATGCTGACCCATGCCTCTCTCTCTCTCTCTCTCTCTCTCTCTGAATGTTTCTTACATTGGTGTGATAAACTGCACAGATGCTCCATGTTCAAACACTTTCAAATGAGCTTCTGTTCCTCCTGTTACTGTGCGTGTGTGTGCATTTGACTTTAACCATGGATATTCTTTCTTCAGTAACTCTTTGAATACTCTTTAAATAATTATCAGTATGTATACAGTTACCATGGACATAGAGAAATTCACACATATATACACACACACACACACACACACACACACACACATATTTCAAATGAGAACAAATGTAATTTAATCAAGTGGATTTTATTTGTAATTGTTCAGTTAGTTTATCACACAAGTGTGCAGCAGTCATATACCACAATAGAGCTTAGAGCCTCTCTCCGAAGACATATTAAACGTTGTAGTATTCTGATACATCACATAAACCTAAAAATAAATGGTATTGATCAAATCGTGTAACAGGGTTTATTATTTCATAGGCAAATGAAAATAGCAGGGACAAAGGCTATATGCCTGTTACACCTGCAGACTACAAATTCATTTTAGTTTAAACACTTCTACAGTGATATCTGATAACATGCTCATGTACGTAATTAAAGAAGCGTCACTTTCAACAGCATTACTAGTACATTGCTGGGAGACTAGTCACAGAGAAGTGTTAGGTCTACAGGTACTTAGTGAACAAATGGAGCTGTTGTGCAAATGAAGAGATCTTGAAACTGGTACATAACACTGAACGATATTCACAGGCAAGTTGATATCAGCTCTGAAAAATCACATTTGTTAAATTACAGTACCTTCTGAAGAAATGAAAGGCTTCATGTTATATTGGTATTTGACACACAATAGTTTGTACAGGTTTCTCATTATTTTACAAAGAATCACAATGAGCATAAAAGGGTAATTTTCGGACAATTATGTGTTTTTAAATTACAGGGAGCATAAACTAAAAAATAAAGATAGTAGCTCTCCCTGGCATCCTACTTCTTAGTAAAAATAATGTGAATATTTGATACTTTGGGATGTAGTAAAATTAAAATAATTTGTTTAATTATTATGACTTTTTTTTTAAGGAGAAACTTAAAATAACATTTAAAATGATATGTATGCAAGTTATAACATTGAAATTAATTGACATTCAAATAGCCAGTGAAATCTGGCCAGTGAAATTGACCATCAAATGCCTTTATCAAACAAATCTAACTTTTTAGTTAAAAACATTTTCATTTTCAATTTCAGCCAAATAAAATAGTCACACTCTTCAAAACTGTGTTATTTACTTCAGCTTCATTGGATATTCTTAATAATGATATTTTTTAAGCTTTAATAATAATGTGAGTATCTATGGAAATTTATGGGTGGCTGCTTTTACTTAGTAAAAATTAGCATAAAATTTTGAAGATGGCTATCAGACCACTTGAGACAACAGAACTGATGATACCTACCTATCTATCTAACATGCCCACTTCACTCAGGTTAATTATAAAATGTGAAAAGCTCTACAATATATCATACTCTGGTTAACTACAAAGAACTGATGAAGAAATCAGTCTGTGTCAAAGTGCTAGACAACAACAATAAAACACTAAGGCATTTGTTACACTCAAAAGGTTTAAATTAGTCTCCTCCACATTTGCGGCACCAACAAAAATACCTCATCTACCCCTCAAGCTAAATATATAACTGTCACAGAGTCTCCACACTATAGGAAACCCAACACTGATTGCTCTAGAGCTGATTGGTCCTCTCTTGCTCTGCTTCTGTTATGGCTTCGCACTTTCAATATCACCTTCTATGATCCCCTTTTCATGGAATCATTAACCTCCTATAACCTGGCATCCACATACGTGGTCATCACGTTTTTGGTTGTGTACCATAATACTTAATTCTTTTAACCTGTTCTACACAAATTTGGACACTTACACTGCCATCTGTTGGTATTTATTGGTTCCCACTAGATAAGGAATAAGAAATCTAAAATGCAAGCCAAACCGAAGCTCAGGTCTTAGGAGGTTATGGTCTAGATATTTACTTCCAAAGTTATCGTAATACTTTGTCATTTGCAGATGTAAGGAGCAATTCTAAACCAATTCCATTGGTGTTTTTAGATCCTGCCTACTTATTGTATGTCTTTGTGTTACCTTTTCCTGTTTTCTTGTATTGATTGGTTGCTTGTACTCCTGGCCCTTCTGCCATTGCTGTCTCTTATAAATAATGTTTTTCAGACAAAACCTGTCTTTGTTGACTTTGGCAAATTATAATTACAGATTTCAAAGACTTCCTAAAGAATTATTATTCTTGTACTTTATATAATGTCTATTGCTCACATGTATGTAATTGATATTTGCTAGAGGTGCTATAAGTCTACAATACACAATAAGTACTGTAGAATGAATGTGAATCTAAAAACTCGAATGAGAGTTGAATATGCAGTATATGTTATCAGGTCCATAAGCATATTCTTCACTGACGGGGCACTACAAATTGTGACACACAAATGTCTTTGAAAAACGCTATTATCCTGTAAAATTCAAATACCAATAAGTATCTAGCGTCTCAAACGCAAACATCAATAGCCTTTCAAATGCAGTCCACACAATGAAAGGAAATCCACAAAGAAATAATTAGGCATTATGTATAAGCAGGTATAACACAAGAAATAGCACATACGCTGCACTGCAAAAAAATGTAAAAATAAAATGTGTTTTAACAAAGCACTAAAACACTTCTCTCACTGCCCAGGGAAATATTTCTACTTTAAGGGACATGAGGAATACACCCCAATGTTGTGTGTATATTAGTATGTACTGTATATAGGTGCATGTACTTTATAAAGTTCACGTTTGTGTAAGCCATTTGTGTTAGGTTACACAGTCTGCTGGAGTTCGATGCATTGTCTTTGTCTGTTAGTTCCATTCAGCTGATAGTGAGAGGTCTTCTGTTGCCTTCTTTTGTAACACCATACACCCAAGGCCACACCCACAATCGCTGCTACAATGCCAACAATGATAGCAGCAATAGTTGGCCCATGACCAGTTAAGTGGCAAGGATGTACAATGCAAGATCCATCATCTTCTGGCTGATCCAGGCTACGGTCCGCATCGCCTTCCATCACACTCTGATTTTCATGGGTTTCCACAAGGACATCATCATCAACAGTGGGAGTCTGATCCTCAAAATGGCCAAGATCTTTGGTTTCCCAAGAGACACTCAGTGTGGGTGTGGCCACATTGCTAATAACATGGACTGGTGAAGCAGGCGTGGTTTCTATTGGTGTCATGCCAGAAGGTGTGGCAGTGCGTTCAAAACCCACCCCCTGTTGGCTGGTGCTGACATTCTCAGGAGTGGTGCTGGGTGTGTTTTTCAGAGTTGCCTCATCTAGGCCACCTGAGATCTGAGTGTGGCTGATTAAAGGAGTGGGGCTCAATTCAACATCATTTTCTCTTTCAATTACACCATGGAATTGTGCATCTTTAGATCTATCATCCACTTTCCCATGTTCTGTTTCCACTGGACTCTTGGCTTCTCTTTCCACCTCCTCCACTGCTGGTGTCTCTGTAACAGTATATGTTTCTTCTGAAAGAACAGGCACAACATCAGAAACCTCTACTTGAGGTGTGTCAGTCATAGACTCTTCCTCTTGGTTGTAAAACACTTCCCCAAGGCTTCCATTTACATTCTTAAACCCCACATCTTGATGATCAGTCACTTTACTAAACTCTTGCTCTTCAGGCATCTCAAACACACCTTCAGCTGGTTCCTCTTTGTGGCTGTGGACACCACCTCCCAGACTTGCCTCTTTTGGGATGTTGGTAACACTTTTAAAATCCTCCACCTGTAAACTGTCTGTCACACTCTCCATGTCCACTCCCTGCCCTTGTACTGTCTCCCCTGTAGATTCTCCACCTGTTTTCTCCTCCTCCTGGTGAACAGGATATCCATCAATCCAAGACTCCACTGTACCCCCTACACTGTGACTGGCAGGTTTGTCAGTTGGAGGCTGGCTGATATACCCACCATCATGATCCTCTGTAGTTATCTCAGCCTCTGACTGGTCTTCACCAGGCTTGACTAAGATGTAATTCTCATCTCGGGTGGAGTCTTTAATAGGTGTACCTGTGGTGATAAGAGGATGCTCCTCTTCCTGGAAAGCCTCTGAGGGGAACCAGAACATGTGTTTCTGGCTGAGTTGAGATACGGGAGGCTCTGTTACAGACACTGCAGAGTTTTTCTCTATCTTGTCTATTGTTTCCACTGGCACGGCTGGCTCTAAATGGTCTGGTTCAGGTGTAGATTCTTCCTCTTCTCCATGATCAGTAGGCCAAGGAATCATACTCACATGATGCACGTCCTCCAGGCCATAGAGATGATGGTCATCTGGGAGCTTGTCTTCATAGTCAATGAAGGGCCCAGCTTTATCTGTAATACATCAAATACACATATGCTAACAAGTGACTTTAAAACTCTCAACTCTTATTTAGCTGAACTAATGTTAGACCCAGAAAAACATTAATGCTCTTAATGCATTACTTTTAGTAATGTAAGTATAGTAATGAATAACTAGTAGAGACTACCTGGGCCTTCAGTTTTAGCTGTAATGGGTTGGTGTGGCTGCAGGCTTTCATTACAGCCAAAATGGAGGCACACTTGGTTGATTGAAAACCAAGCAGTACTGATTAAGCAAGTTAAACTGGGTTTATCCTGCTTGGTTGGAATGAAAGCATACAGTCACAGCAACCTTTTGGGAAAAAAGTAAAAAGTCTAATCGTTGTGTTAACTGCCATTTAAAAACTGCTGTGCAAACCTAGTAATAAACATCAGTATTAAATATCAGTTGCTTAAATCTCAATACTGTTCATCCTCTCACCTTTTACACAAAGTTGCACCAAGCCATACCACTCTCCACAGCTGTCACACAACAGGCTGAAAGCTGTCTCACCATTGGGCAGAATGTATCCTGGGTTGCAAGCATACAGAAGCTCGTCACCCAGCTCCAGGCCTGTCTGTCCTTGCAGACGTGTATTGGGAAATGAGGGTGGACCTCCGCAAGGAGCCCCTGGTGCATGTAGGTCAAGAAAATAGCTTTTAAAATAGACTTCTCTTTTGAACATTGAACATTTTAGCTAAAATAATAATTTAAATAGAAGTTCCCCTTAGCATTGCACAATATTTTGAACTGACCAGTGTCTTTCACACAGAACACAGCCAATCTCTCATACGTCTCAGTCACATTGTCCACCTGCATGTCCACTGCCCGTAAGCTCCCAGAGATACTCCTGCACACTGTTGTCCTGCAGGCAGACAAATAGAAAAGTAGTTACTACTTACTGATGGAAATAAATCCGAATGCCCATTAAATACAGTTTGATCTTTAGATTTTTGTCTGTAGCTATTATCTTATACAAGGTCATTGGGAGCCTGCTGCCTAGACTTTGAACCCCTTACCCCAGAGGTATGAGGCAACCATACTAATCACTATTCTAATCACTGTGCCACCCTGAGTCTAACATATATTCACAACTTCATTGTGGCCACAATGTCTACTATTGGTCCAAAACACTTAAAAGTGTATAGAAGAAGTTGCTTTCGGCTGCTCCCTGTTCGGGGTCGCCAAGGCGGACCAACTGGTCCGCACAACAACTTGGCAAATGTTTTACGCCGGATGCCCTTCCTGACGCAACCCTCCCATTTTTTCGGGCTTGGGACCGGCACTGCATCCAGTGGCTGGGGTTGAGGCATTGGCTGGAATCAAACCCGGGCCTTCTGCATGATAGGCGAGTAACCTACCACTGAGCCACCAATGCCCCTATAAAACACTTAAAAGTGTATAAACAGAGTAAATAAATGATGTGCAGCATTAAGCCTGATGTGGCAGAGAACCTCCCTCATGACCAGATGTTTCTTAAGCATTTTTCTGTAATAGAATAACAGATATGCAATATCACCAGGTTTTGTCTTGGTTCTTGCCATTCAGGTTTGCACTAATAGGGGTGTCAGTAACGAAGCCCATAAAAAAGTACAAACTACAGCACCAGATTCCTATACCCATAACTGGCTGTTATATGTTTATTTGTCAGATGATCTTTAAATACATAAATTGTATAAATGTTATTTTTTACAGCTTCATCTGATCCATACTCTTTAAGTCTTCTCTCTCAGTCAGTGGATCAGTTGAGTGAATGAGTTCAGTGAGTCCTGATCTGACTTATTTAATTAAGGCTGGAGATTGCCATTGTTTCAGTGTATGCAATAATAGTCTATATTGGATGGAGTGTGAAAAACATAAACATATTAGAATAATATAAAATAATGCAAAATAGCAACCAGCAACAAGCTACACATTTGGACAAACTTAATAAGTTGGTGAATGTTCATTTTCTGAACAGACTGAGGTGCTTCACTCCTTCACTACTGGAATTTTCCTCAGTGCTTGAAGTTGACAAGAAATTGGTTCCTTATCCCACATTGTAACATTCACTTGTAGAATGTGAGTCAGAATTGGAGTGTGTGTGTGTGTGTGTGTGTGTGTGTGTGTGTGTGTGTGTGTGTGTGTGTGTGTGTGTGTTGGGTGTGGGTGTGCATGGGGGTGTTAAGATTTTACTTTGGGAAAACATTAGGACAGTGTAATGTTACCTTGGAAATGTCCCACTACTGAGTTCACTTATTGTAGGTATCGCCAAACTGCAACCGAAGACTATCATGTTATATTACAGACACAAATTAATTACATTCATCTGTTTCCTCATAAATCTGCAAAGGCAATCCTTATTATAAAAGGTTCTGAATATTTATTAAACAAAAAAACCCTGAAATACTACATTTACAGAATGATTGCACCCTTTCTGACATTCTTTAATGAGCTCAGGTGAATTTTAGTTTATCGATCAACTAAAGCTTGGTAAATCTATCAATGGTAGATTCAGGTAATTGGAGATAAAATGGGAAGGCAAATCATAGCTAAATTGTGCTTGTCTGAGCAAAAAGCAAACCATTAGATCAAAAGCATTGGATGTAGACCTCTGAGACTGAATTGTGTCGAGTCACAGATGGAGAATTTTATTACATAGAAGTCTTGAACCACAGAAGCTCATTATAATGTTGCCTACTCAGGTCATCACAGCAAATGCTGAAGAATATGTCTAGTCAGAAAAGTGCAGAAGAAGGTCTCTCTGATGAACTCCAGAGGTCCTGTGTGAAAATGTAAGAACTTGCCAGAAGTACAACCATTTCTGCATCATGCCACTAATTATGCTTTAATATTAAAGTGGAGGGGGGGGCATGGTGGCTTAGTGGTTAGCACGTTTGCCGCACACCTCCAGGGTTGGGGATTCGATTCCTGCCTCTGCCGTGTGTGTGTGGAGTTTGCATGTTCTCCCTGTGCCTCGGGGGTGTCCTCCGGGTACTCCGGTTTCCTCCCCCGGTCCCAAGACATGCATTGTAGATTGATTGGCATCTTTAAATTGTCCGTAGTGTGTGATTGCGTGAGTGAATGAGAGTGTGTGTGTGCCCTGCGATGGGTTGGCACTCTGTCCAGGGTGTATCCTGCCTTGATGCCCAATGACGCCTGAGATAGGCACAGGCTCCCCGTGACCCGAGAATAGTTCGGATAGTTCGGATTAAAGTGGAGGAAGCACGGTGGCTTGGTGGTTAGCACGTTTGCCACACACCTCCAGGGTTGGGGGTGCGATTCCTGCCTCCGCCTTGTGTGTGTGGAGTTTGCATGTTCTCCCCATGCCTCGGGGGTTTCCTCCCCTGGTCAAAAGACATGCATTGTAGGTTGATTGACATCTCTAAATTGTCCGTAGTGTGCGATTGCGTGAATGAATGAGTGTGTGTTCCCTGCGATGGGTTGGCACTCTGTCCAAGGTGTATCCTGCCTTGATGAACGATGACGCCTGAGATAGGCACAGGCTCCCCGTGACCCGAGAATAGATCGGATAAGCGGTAGACAATGAATAAATGAATGAATATTAAAGTGACCAGATAGAAGCCTCTTGGTGTTTGCTTAAATACACCTAAATGAGTCTCAAGCCACAAGAAACAAGATTATGTGCTTTGATTAAACTAAACTGAACTCTCTGTCATGAATGCCAAGCATTTAATCTATAAAGAACCATGTATCATACATCTCCTGGCCATTTTCATTCTTTCAGTGGCAACATGATGGGGATATTTTGAGCTGCAGGGAACGAAAGTTTTGTCAGGGTTAAAAAAATGATTAGCACAACCCTTGAGGGGAAACCTGCTCCAAAGCACTCAAGATTTATCCATAATGGAAAAGAAATACAAAATACCCGGCCAAGAGAATGCAGACGTGCCTTCAGGACAAGTATGTGATTGTCCTTGGGTGGCTCAGCCAACATCTTTGAAGATTCTTGAGATTAACGATAGAGCACCGTTTCCCATCTAAACTGTCAGAGCTTGAGAGGTTTTGTAGAAATGGATATACAAGATATACAAAAACAGGTTTGATAAGCTCATATTGAAAAAGATTTAAAGCTGCCAAGGGTGCTTCAACAAAGTACTGTGAAGGGTTAGTTAGTTGTGTAAATGTGCTAAGAGATGGTTTATTATTTTGATGAAAACCTGTTATGCTTTTTCATAATATAGTGCTTTAATTACTAAACAAAGAAAACTATACTTAGAAAACAAAGAAACTGTGTCAATGCTGTAAAATAACAAAATAAGGAAAAATAAAGGGCTCTATATACTTTTTTTTTTAATTTATAAGACATCTGTAATAAGCCTGCATGTACTCTAAAAGCTTTTCTAAATGTAGTGTAGTCATGTTGTACAGTAGGAGCGAGCAATATCAATCAATGCAATACATGCACCGATCAGGCATAACATTCTGAGCAGTGACAGGTGAAGTGAATAAGACTGATTATCTCCTCATCATGGCACCTGTTAGTGGGTGGGATATATTATGGCAGCAAGTGAACATTTTGTCCTCAAAGTTGATGTGTTAGAAACAGGAAAAATGGACAAGCGTAAGGATTTGAGCAAGTTTGACAAGGGCCAAATTGTGATGGCTAGATGACTGGATCAGAACATCTCCAAAACTGCAGCTCTTGTGGGGTGTTCCTGGTCTGCAGTGGTCAGTATCTATCAAAAGGAACAGTGGTGAAGGAACAGTGGTGAACCGGCGACAGGGTCATGGGCGGCCAAGGCTCATTGAAGCATGTGGGGAGTGAAGGCTGGCCCGTGTGGTCCGATCCAACAGACGAGCTACTGTTGTTCAAATTGCTGAAGAAGTTAATGCTGGTTCTGATAGAAAGGTGTCAGAATACACAGTGCATGACGGGTCAGGGCTGCTCTGGCAGCAAAAGGGAGACCAACACAATGTTAGGCAGGTGGTCATAATGTTAGGCCTGGTTGGTGTAAATAGAACTAATCATTCTGGGCTGAGTAAAACAAACATCACATTAAACACTTTCTCTGCCAGTTAAGATGATCTTACTTTTGTGATCCTCAGCCAAAACTATGATTAAACTACTTTAAGTTTCAGCCTACGTCTAGACAAACAGTATGTCTACCCTTCAAACTCTTATGTCAGTCTGAGTTTCAGACATAATAGGATACATTTCCCCAGGGTGTGCTCCAATCTTTTGTGCAATAGCATATACAGAAGACTGTCAGAGAGTGATAGCAGGACAACAATGCAGCATTTCAAATGTGAATGTTTATGTAAATTCATAGCTCCTTCCATTTTTTATGAGCATAAAGTTGTAGAGAGGCTCCAGAACCATTTTTAATATCAGGCAATTAAAAATATTAAACACCATAAATTATTTTCTAAGGTTGCAAGTTGTGCATTTTGTGAGTTTATGTTTTAAGTTTCAAATGTTTGACCTTTTTTAAGGTTTCACTTCAAAAGAGAAAAAAGACCTACATTAAATCCACAATGTGATAATTACTCTGGGATTTGAGCTTTCATGTTGAACAATAGACATAAACCGTGGAATTGCACAGACACTGAGCACTGAGCAAGTGCTAATGTATTTTCTGACAGGTCCAGTTCTCTCATGGGCCTTGAATGCCTGCAGGTGCAAATGGAAAGTTTCTGCAAAACATATTGTATCCCTTCTAAATGTGCAGAAAAAAAGCAGCCTTCTAGCAAATGTGGACTGTTATTCTCAAGTGTAAGCAATCATACTGACAAACAGTTTCAATAAGTGTGAATGTGTTACTGGGGCTCTTACCCAATGCTGGGACCAGTAAGCCAACCACGTGCACAGGCAGAGAATGAACACTCAACGACAGCATGACGAAGCTCCATTGCTGATGCCATCCGAGCACCTTGATCTCCACATGCACTTGAAGCTGCCTCAAAGCCTATATCTGAACCATTTCTCAACTCTAGCAGAAAGACACGACCTGAGAGAGAGAGAGAGAGAGAGAGAGAGAGAATGACTGTATTAACAATTTTTATATCTAAGATGTAAGATTTGAATAAAACAGGCTCAGAGTGGTGAAGAGGAAACTTCCCTTTGCTATGTAAAAATTCATTCACTCAAGATAGGAAGCATATGTCATAATGGTAGAGTGAGGTTAAATAAGGGTAGCTGCGTGTGTGTGTGTGTGTGTGTGTGTGTGTGTGTGTGTGTGTGTGTGTGTGTATGTGTGTATGTGTGTGCGTGTGTAACTGGGAGGAATAAGGTTTTTATTTTTAGTGACAGGGTGTGCCACATGAACACTAACTTAAGGAGTTTCTCAACAAAAGGTAAGCACAAAATAAGGACTGAAGCTCATCCCCAAACCGGATGTATGACTCCAGGATGAAAAAATGAATTCGCATATACACACAAACACCACAGTCAGCACCATTCCATAACCCCTCCCTGATCAACAGACACACACGCACACACACACACACACACACACACACACACACACACACACACACACACACACAACAAACCTTTAAGCAGTCCAGTGAATAACAAAAACTGCCACAAACCTACTTCTAATTTAATATCACTTTCACATTTACTCACAGTTTCACACATAGGATTAAAATAACAGTAGTGGCCAGTCACTGTAGTGAGGTCACAGTGCACTCGCTCACTGTCATGACAAATTTACCCCAAAATAGTACCTTGATATAGTTTTCTTTTCTTTTCAAATGTTGAGATATGGGATTTTTTTTTTTTTTTACCATTTATTTATTTGTGGATTATCCAGAATCATGGTTGCTTTAGTCAAAGTTTAAACAAAGTCATTAAATTTGCTATTGGTGACCAAAAATGAAAAATACAATTAAAAATAACTAGCTAATTTGATCTTATGCAGAACGGCATAAATGTAATTTATACTATACTATACTAATACTCACAGACGCAAGAGAATGACGATGATAAAGTTCCAATCATGTGTTTAATTCCAACCATCAGACCACTGAGCATTCTTCAGCTGACACACCATAAATGATTTGTCATTAGTTTTTCTTTGCTGTTAAATACCACAGTGACTTAATGTCTGTTATATTGATGTGATCATATTAGAGTGAGTAAATGTTTCTGGACAGGATGACACGTTCGCTAGTTTTTAATATCATAAATTGCATCGTGAGTCCTTGCCCATTGTCTAAATGCCAACATAAGACCAATAACACGCTGCTTCTCAGTTCCAGTCTTGGAACCACTTTTAATATTTTCTCCCTAATAAATGTTTACTAGTACGGTTTACATGAGTTGAATCAGATAATAGAATAGAATAGAATAAAACAGAATAGAATAAAATAGGCTGGACCACACCTCTACCTACCAGCATTCGATTTTCCAGACCTTATTTCTGACACTTTTCCAACCTCCTTTTGCTGTCCAAAATGTGGACAATCGCTTCTCACCTGCTCCGCTCCAGCTGTGCAGATCTATTTTACCAGACTAAATCGATGCAGTGTCTACAATCTTGTGAATATAAAGGAGGGAGACAAATGGAAAACAGCATTTTCCACCACATCTGGGCATGCTGTGTGGGCTCTCTAATGCACTTTAAAGCATTCATTAATGAGGCTCTCAGGGGCATAACTGGCAAGTTTGGTAGCCTGCATACATAGACATTCTAATTTATTTAACATCTCTACAGGGGCGTGTAATGTAAAAGTGGTACATAGACTTCTTGAAAACTACATGTGTAAAAGTTAAAAAGTGCCTCTTCCATCAAATCTCTGTTTTTTGCAGCGATGTTGTGTAGATGGACAAAAGCCATTTGGTAATGCAATGCTGGCCTAAAGAATGCATGATTAAGGTACTTTATTTTATACAGGGAAATTCATACAAGGGTTTAGTGCAGAGGCAGCCCCTCTTACATCCCTTTTTGTAACTAACACAATGATAGCTCTCCTGGAAAGAGAAAACAGCCTCAACTTTTGGCTTCAAGTTCACTACAGCACCTCTGCTCATGAATACTGAGCCTACAAAACCTATCATTGTAAATGTGTAGTACAAGTGGGAGCAGTTCTGTCTTAACAACATGGTAAGCTGGCCAAAAAGGTTCCATGTGCCTTTGTCTCATAAAAATGGACTCTTACAGGATGCAATTGCAATGAGGGGGTTTGCTACCCATCAAGCCAGCTCTGGATACATGGCAAAGCTGGCTGGATGGAGAAAAAACTGAACTCACAACAAGGCAGGTGGACCATATATTTCTCAAGATTCAATTTCATATTTTTTGCTCAGGGTACCTAAATGGATATGTAGATGTACTATAATGGCTGTATAAAGCATGGCAAAAGACACTCAGTTTACCCTTCCACCCTCATACATTGTAACCGCAGTATAACGGAAATTAGACATCATAATCCATCTTGTTATATAGGAGGACCTAGCATCTGACACCTGGACACATGTGGAAAACAGACATGCTTAAGGTTTTGTCATGAGAGACTTCTAAAATGGGTTCATACAACCCTAGATCCACCTCCTGTCATAATGTTACTGCTTATCAGCACTACACCAAGATGTGTATAAATGTGTACAGTCAGGTTCTCTTTGTGTCCAAAGCCTCACACACTTTTCCAGTGCCAAAAATGTAACCTCTGACCATTTAAGATTTAACAGATCATTAAATATAATAAAAAATAATTGCCCTCATGCAATCATTGCATTTTCTTTAGGCCAGTGATCCCTGGTCCATTAGATGCCTTGAAGAGATCTCACACCTGAAACTTCTTCATAATACCATCTTCTTCCATGATGGAGGATACATTCAACATACTATAGAGGACTGGGATAATCAGCATGAGGTGTTAACCTCAGTTCAGTGACAGTTCTATAAAAGTATGTCTGACTTTTTTTTTTTTTTCAAAAGAATCCGTTAACTCTCATTGATATTATTGCATTTTTGAGCTGATTGTTTTGCTAATTTGAGATTTGACTCCAACTGTTTTAGATTCTGTGTGTTCATTTCACAGTATACTTTATTTTTGACCTGAACTTTCCTTCCATTTTTGTGTTTCTTGTCATGAATAAATTCTGAAATTGCACAAACCCAACTGGCCTGGTGTTAAAAGAATAGATTAGATCAGTCAGATTGAACATGAGCCACTCTCAGAAATAATGACTTAAACCCAGCTTGTAAGCTGCATTGGAACAAAAGTTTACCAGAAGGAGTTGTGTGTGATCAGTATCTATTACGTCTGCAAAAGCTAGGAGCATTCAACACTTCAGGACTTCCTAACTCTGTCTTTAACCTTTTTTAATCTCATAAAATAGTTGTTATTGCGTGCTAGAAAAGAGAAAAATAGGTTTAGGTACTGCACTAAATTGAATTATGGTACTATAAGTAGCCAAATGAATAGCAAATTCAATTAAACCTACAAAAGTTGTTCAAGATTAATTAATCTTAAATCAGAGGTGGGGCGCAACATAGGATGTTTAATGCAGTAGAGAAGATGAGGGATTCCTTCCTTAGCTTGCATGTAAGCCAGTTCTCTCTATTACCATTAATATATGGCCAGGTCTTCTTCATTTATTTCTTCTTATAGTTTTCTTTAAAAACAAACGAATAAGCAAACTCACCATCTGCGCCGGCGAGGTCAACGCTGAACCAAGCCAAGCATGCAAGCAGAGACCAGAGCACCAGCTCTCGGACATACCCTGGTCCCATAGCGCAGACTCACTAGTCCTTATAGCGGGGCAGTCGAAAGTCTTTTGGAAAGGCGCGCGTTGCGCACTCCAAACGGCTGTTTGGTTAGCTGAGGAGGCGAGGAGAGGTAAGGAGCAGTCTCTGAGGCGAAAAAGGCGGTTTATCTGACCAGAGGCGCATTACCGAGCTGCTGGAGGACTTGTGTGAAAACTCTCACAGTGCTGTCAGTAAATACGTCATGAGTGAGAGCGCAGGAGAACAGAGGCGCTTCGCAGTAAGCGGAGGATGGGAGGGGGACTCACTCACACCGTGGTCCATGCGCTTCACTGGGAACCCGTCGCCCTATTGGCTATGTTTTGTCAGCCTGTGAGTTTGCTGTAACACGTTTAGGTGCTTTGCCTTGTCACCAGGGCGCGCCTCTCTAAACTCTACCCATGCCTGTTGCACAGCTAAAACTGGCAGGAGAAAATATGGCGCATCACCACACAGAAGTTTGATGAAGGTTTTCCATAAGAAACGAGCAGTTTCTGCTATCAAACTGCAGTTACACTCCCACCAATACAAAGCCTACACATTTAACAGCCTGACGTTTGAATGTGTTTCACCGTAGCTAAATATTGCCATGTCTACACCTAACTCTAGCATTAACCTACATTTATGCCTACACATAACCCAATCCCAGAGATGAAAATCTTAAAAGTAGCAGCAAGCAGTAAATTTGCATGTCTTTCTTTAAAAAAACAACAACAATAAAATATATGTGCATGGGTGCACGTAAGCTGAGGTGGGGACCACCGATCCCCATAATTCTAGATATATGTGACAAATTTTGATTTTGTTGAGATATTTAGAGAATGTTTCACTGCAAAAAAAAAAAAGACACAAAGCTATCTTTGAGTATACTGATGTTAAGGTTAGTGTTAGGTGTAGGTATATTGTTATTTAGTTATAGTAATATACATGAAATACCCAACTAAAATAGAATTACAAATGTGTGTGTATATGTGTGTGTGTGTGTGTGTGTGTGCATCTGTGTGTCTAGTCTAGTGAGAGAACAAGCAAGACAAAGAATGTGTTTTAGTGAGTAAGTGGCAGGAGAGAGGCCAACACAAGTAGGGTCTGTCTGAATAGCTTCAGATAATATTTGCTTAAAGAGCTGTGTGTGTGTGTGTGTGTGTGTGTGTGTGTGTGTGTGTGTGTGTGCACTGGAATGAAGTGACGTTTGTCATATAATCAAAGCTAACAGACACTCAGTTACATGCAGGTCATGCTACTTGTAGTCTACATGCAAAACCTACATACAGCATGTTCATCTCACTCTGTAACTAGGACACGTGCACAGAGAGAGAGAGAGAGAGAGAGAGAGAGAGAGAGAGAGAGAGAGAGAGAGAACAACCTCTGATCAATATGATGACTTGTTAAAATTACAAATTAAATACTGATAGTAAAGAAGTACTGCCAAATCCGATTCAAGGAAACAAAGCTTTAGCAGTAGCATAAGAGTTATTGACAGGTTTGGAAGGTTTTCTCTTTCTTCTGCCCCCTGCTGTTGTCTTTGGTTAGGATAGCACCATAGATTATTCTCTGCAAATCAGCTAACCCTGGGGGGCAGATATAGCCTACTAAGCTGTTTGGAAACTGGAAACCGCTTGAAAACACTCATGTGTGATATTTGCAATTGTGCACAAGTATAATTTTGTTGGTACAAGCAAGTGGCAAACCACATGGCAACCCTTTAAGAGATGTCAGCCCGAAAAATTGTGGGGCAATGTGAAAGGCGACTGATTACATAATCTGTTCCATTGTGCCAATTAGTGTAAGCCAGTTTTGTAGTGTAATTTTGTCTGCCTCAGAAAACCAGGTGTAAATTAGCCAGAACCAAAATTCCAGGAGGTGGTGCTGGACCAGATTCAACCCATGACATGCTCTACAACACACTTATCCAGCCTAAATCATACAGCTGTCTCTATCCCCTGGAATTGGATATCTGCCCAGATAGGAGGTGTTGCATCAGGTCTGACTCCACCTCCTGGACTTTTGAGTCTGCAGAAAAGGATGTTTCTCAGAGCTGTGATAAACAGTCTTCCCAGATGTATGGATTTCTGAAATATTTGGCTATTTTTATCAATCTCAAAGATATTTCGGATTTATAACATTTATTGAAACATGCTAAATAGAATCACTGGGTGATATGTACAATTATACTGATAAGTTTATTGTGCTCATCCACATTTTGGTGGATACCAGACATAAGTAGAAGTAGTGGTGTTAAAACATGGTCTTTAATATGTAGGAATTAAAATGGCTTTATGTTCTGCTGAAAATGATTAAAATACAATGCTAGGATGCTAGTATTTCCTAGAAGGATTAAATGACATCTCACCTCATAGACTTCTTTTTCTCCTCCACCAGTAAACCAGAAGTACTTCACTCACATCAAAAAAATGGGCTTATGTGAAAGAAATGGTTTTGTGCTGTTTTCTTAGACTACAGTGAGCATTTTAAGATTTTAAGGGGCAGCAAATACATCTGCAGCCAGAATTTCAAAGAATCTGACTAATTGAAAAACCATTGACCTAAATATGGAGCGACATCTTCTGAATTTAAATGGACAGATCAGTTATCTATGGTCCAGCAAAATATTTTTGACAATCTGGTTTTGAGGAAAGTCATGAGATAAGTGAGCTAACTTACAGTAGACAGACATTAAAAATAATATAATGTGGCCATTTTAACTACTTCTCTGCACTAGCTTACTAGTATATTGGTACAGTGCTCATTAGCAACTGTGCAACATGATCGGCTGAAATGAACTAACTAGCTAGCTTAGTCTGCAAAATGTAGCTAGACATTTATTGCTGACATTAAACTGGAATATACCATTAACGGTTTGCTGAGATCTGCTGTTCAGATGAGATTGTTGTGAGAAAGGTCTACTGAAGTTTAGGGCAGTTAAATATGGAATTATAAGTGCTATACACTGATCAAGCATAACATTATAGTAGTGACAAGTGAAGTGAATAACACTGACTATCTCCTCATCATGGCACCTGTTAGTGGGTGGGATATATTAGGCAGCAAGTGAACATTTTGTCCTCAAAGTTGATGTTAGAAACAGGAAAAATGGACAAGCGTAAGGATTTGAGCGAGTTTGACAAGGGCCAAATTGTGATGGCTAGACCACTGGATGAGAGCATCTCCAAAACTGCAGCTCTTTTGGGGTGTTCCCAGTCTGCAGTGGTCAGTATCTATCAAAAGTATCCTTAAATCCTATGAAGGCCCCACCTCACAACTTACAAGACTTAAAGGATCTGCTGCTAACATCTTGGTGCCAAACCACAGCACGCCTTCAGGGATCTAGTGGAGTCCATGCCTTGACGGGTCAGGGCTGTTTTGGCAGCAAAAAGAGGACCAAAATAATATTAGGCAGGTGGTAATAATGTTATGCCTGATCTGTGTAAGTATAGCAGGATAATTATGTATGTATTATATATAATTATCTGACATGTATAATCAGCTGTGCTATATGACCTTTAGGTTAACTACCCGAATAAACATTTGGAACTGTATAAAACAGTGAGAGATTCAAACCTATGGATGTATGAGACTACAACATTTCAACTGACCTGACTAATATGAATGGCACATCCTGAATAAACTGAACTGCAATGAACTATAAGTCCTGAAATGTATATTCGAATAGTCAAAGTTTTATACAGAACTATTGTCTTTACCCTTAAAGAACCCTTGTATTCCCTCTGGGAATGGATGGGTTAAATAACAAGCTTGTTCAAGTGCAAAGGTGTTCTATTGGGTTGAGGTCAGGACTCCATGTCTCCATGTCAATCCATGTCTTTATGGACCTTGCTTTGTGCACTGATGCACAGTCATGTTGGAACAGGAAGGGGTCATCCCCAAATTCTTCCCACAAAGTTGGGAGCATGAAATTATCTAAAATGTCTTGGTATGCTGAAGCATTAAGAGTTCCTTTCAGTGGAACTAAGGGGCCAAGTCCAACCCCTGAAAAACAGCACCTGAATTCAATGATTTGGAGGGGTGTCCCAAAACTTTTGCAATATAGTGTATATTAGTAAACACTAAGTGTAAATTCTAGGCTAGGTCGTTTTTTAATGCAGTGTAGCGGTACATAGTTGTGTTTTTCTGGAGTGTACACAGGCCATGTACATTATCAAAACAATCAGCCACGCGTGCGTTTCCCGCATAAATGACGTCACAGCGCCACTCTCCAATGCCCTGTCAGCACAGGAGTGTATAAAGTCAGGGGCCGGAGATAATCGACTGAAGACCCCCGAAGCTAAGTAGCTATTTAGCAGTTGGCGTTTTACTAGAATTTCATTAATGTAGATGAACTTTAATCTTTCGCGGCAGACCGTGGTATCTGAGATCGAGTGCGAGCGGAAATGTAGTCAGGGTAGCAACTCGTGAGGCGGAAGTGAGGTTATAGCGCAGCAGCAGCGGTCTGCTTCGTCCATGTTATTATTGTTATTTTGACTGGGATGGTTGGCGGCGGAACGCGCGGACGGCGCCCAGCCCCGGACTCCTCCGGTCTCCGACACAAGCACGCCGACACGAACCCTAGGCTCTCCATCCTGGAAGACCCACTCCTGTAAAGAGAGCAAAACAAATCAATTAAAAGAAAATCGCTGCTCGCCCAGACTCGGTATTATTGTTGACATCGCGGCGGAGATGAACAGCATCACCAAGGGCAGATTCGAGGTAACGCAGATTCGAGGTGATGTGAGGCCACTTTAGAGCTATTTTATTGCGAGTGAGGAAACGGACAAGGGCGATGGGCGGCAGCATGTGCGTGACCGAATATCTGAGGGCGTATGTTCGTGGGTATTTGCATGTGTGTGTGTGTGTGTGTGTGTGTGTGTACGTGCGGGCGTGGAAGCCTGTGTGTTTTGGACCCGAGTGCAGCTCGGGTTTTACGTGTCATGACGGTTTGACAGTTGTTTATGGTCACTAATCCGGTCGTTACACAGCACGGCTGCGCTCTCAGGCCTGATTCCGTGTTTAGCTTCATATGTGAGATATAATGCACTGTAGATGGTGTAGACGTTATTATTTTAAGCTGCTTGTATAGGGGTAAGTGCTCACTGCCTACTCATTAGTTACTCAATTCAATTCATCTCACAGGTGTCGCAGGAAGTCTTCATTCTCTAGGGTTTTTCTATCTCTGTTGCCTCACAGACATGATGAGTGTTGGTCACAGCATTGTGGTTTGTGTTCAAGAGGCAGCAACATTCCTGTGCAATATTTATCTCTGCAACATTTATCTCTCCCCTTGTGCAGTATTTTCTTTCTTCCTTTTCCTTTTTTTTACTTACAGTGCAGTCTTTTCCCTTGCAGTGCAATATCCCACCACTTCCATTCATGGCAAGCAGTCTTTTAAACAATCCGTACAATTACGTATTTTATTGTATCATTGTGTGTCTAATATGTATAAACACAAGCAAGACTCAGATACTTTGTACTTAACCAATAAATCCTGGATCTGATTCTGAACAAAAATAATTCCTGGTTGTGTGTGATTATGGTTATGTTCGGTGTATCCTGCAACAAGACAGCAATCCAAAACATAAGAGGAAAGACAGCAATGCAGTTATTCCATGTATTTTTTCCCAATACAATACTGATATCATGGCTCAAGTATCAGTAGATAGTTGATGCTGACCCTGCGCTGACATACAGTGATTCTCTGCGTGTTAAGCAAAACATCGGCCTCAGGTTTTAAGACACATGGTCAACGACTCAAAATTGGTTTAATATTTCACACATTTGTGTATATACACATTCAATATTTCACACATTCGTATATCAGTGGATTGGACTAGTACATGTGTAAAATCAGATCTAATACTGTTTCAAGCCAGAGCCAGTCCATATATCAATACACAACACCAGATTCTAGGGAAATAGTCTGAAATAAACCAAACGCACAAAGTCAAAGTTTTGCCTTGACACTGTCTGTCCCGAGGCCTGATTTAAAGTGCAAAAAAATAAATAAATTGCATCCCTGGAGCTTTCTGGATAAAAAGCAGTGTATCTGTTTTTCTACCAAAAACATAATATGGATGAAGCTTATGACAAGACAACAAAGATGTTTTGCCAGTACCATCTTAGTCTCTGGAACTGATTGGAGGAAGGCAGAACATAACATCATGACGGTTATCATGGATGACATTATAACAGAATAAGTCGAATAATACTCTAAATTTGTTGGAAACAGTATTAAAAGCATTCAAGTTGGTTGAGAAAGTGTACATCTCATTTAGACTCAGGATATCATTTGGTTATGTCTTTCTTTTATTATTTTAACATGCACTACCTTACCATTTTTGTTGAGATAATTTAGGATCATGAATAACCTATAGAAGCTGTGGAAACCTAACCCATTAAAAATCTAATACAAATCTTTATCATGTCACAATTTTTCCTTGGGAGTATGCAAGCTTTTGCACTGCACTGTAGTATTTAGTACAGTTTATCCACATTTTATGCTACATCAAATTAGTGGTACCATTATACTGTTTTCAAATCTTGATGTTGACACTTTTTCTGTCTCTGGACATGTACACCGATCAGGCATAACATTATGAGCACTGACAGGTGAAGTGAATAACACTGATGATCTCCTCATCATGGCACCTGTTAGTGGGTGGGATATATTAGGCAGCAAGTGAACATTTTGTCCTCAAAGTTGATGTGTTAGAAGCAGGAAAAATGGACAAGCGTAAGGATTTGAGCGAGTTTGACGAAGGGCCAAATTGTGATGGCTAAACCACTGGATCAGAACATCTCCAAAACTGCAGCTCTTGTGGGGTGTTCCTGGTCTGCAGTGGTCAGTATCTATCAAAAGTGGTCCAAGGAAGGAACAGTGGTGAACCGGTGACAGGGTCATGGGCGACCAAGGCTCATTGATGCACGTGGGGAGTGAAGGCTGGCCCGTGTGATCCGATCCAACAGACGAGCTACACAATTGCTCTTATTGCTGAAGAAGTTAATGCTGGTTCTGATAGAAAGGTGTCAGAATACACAGTGTATGACGGGTCAGGGCTGTTTTGGCAGCAAAAGGGGGACCAACACAATATTAGGTATGTGGCCATAATGTTATGCCTGGTTGGTGTATATTAACTAAATATAGTCTAACTGAAGCCCATGTCCAGGTGTGTGCTCATCTAAAAGAGTTTTGCTGAGCTTGGCTAAGGACTGGTCAGACAAATTTCTAAGCCAGTGTGTGAAATTTGCATTTATGATTAATGTTAGGTTTCCCTGCTTATACTTTCCCATAGGTGTTCTCAAACAGCGATGAAGCCCCAATTAACAAGAAGCTTCCTAAAGAGCTCCTGCTCAGGTAGGTTTAAACCTACAACATTGTCCACAGTCTGGTCTGTATGACACATTGCATTTTTATTATCCTTTCTGATACATTTTATCATTGCTCTTTTGTTTCCTCAGGATTTTCTCCTACCTAGATGTGGTTACGCTGTGTAGGTGTGCCCAGGTATCTAAGGTATGTCCCACATTAAGGTTCGTCTCCTTAGATTAAGAAGGGTATGTCCTTGAAATATTGAGAAATCTGTTCTGTATGTTTTTCTGAAAATGTGCAGGCATGGAATGTTCTAGCACTAGATGGAAGCAACTGGCAGAAGATTGATCTCTTCAACTTCCAAACAGATATTGAGGTGAAAGAGGATATATAAATGACTATGGGAAATATATCTGGAGTATATTTATCTGAGGCATAGTGTAACTATTTGTGTGTATGCATGGGGGGGGGGAGTATTTGTTGTCTGGGTGTGTAGGCATTGATTTATTTTGGTTGTGTGTGTTTGTTTAGGCTTAGTACTGGGTCAGGAAGCTTTGTTGTTGAATGCATACACCCTGATGTCAACCCTAATCTCTCTTCTGACTTTTTCTTTGTCTTTGTTTCTATCTCTCTCCTTTTCTTTAGGGTCGTGTGGTGGAGAACATTTCAAAGAGATGTGGTGGCTTTCTGAGACAGCTGAGTTTGAGAGGTTGTCTCAGTGTAGGCGATGCCTCTATGAAGTACGCTGCACTCACAATCACCATTTGCTTTACTTCGCACATAAATCATTAAGCTGTGAATTGTAATATTGAACAGCATTTGAACAGTTATATTTGTTGATTGCACTTTTGCATCTACTGTCGGCTTCATAACGTGACGGTTTATAAGACAAGAAGGCTTTTTAAATTTGTTTTGCAGACCTGCTAGCTTTTATGTTTTTTGCACAGGAGCTCTGCATTTTAACACTGAATTATAACTGAGGAGCTGAGGAATCACTCGAAAATGAGCCTCTTTATTTGGCATGCGAATATTTCCGACAGTTTTGTACTGATATTAACTGATCCTCTGGGTTATGGTGTTTTTGTGAACATTCGTTATTTTCGGAGAATTCAAATTTCAGTGTTTAACAAAAGCAACAACTGAAGGTCTTATGCTTATCTTTGGCAGGACTTTTGCACAGAATTGCCGTAACATAGAGCACCTGAATCTAAATGGCTGTACTAAGATCACAGATTCCACCTGCATCAGCCTCAGCAAGTTCTGCTCCAAACTTCGCCACCTTGACCTCACGTCCTGTGTGTCCATCACCAACCATGCACTCAAGGCATTAAGGTCAGTGACCGGTTTCTAAAGATCTACTACAGGAACACTCTAATGGGTTTAAAAGTGGGGATTTATTAGCTTGTTTTAGTGTTGAATTACTGCTTTTTTCAGCTCTGCTTGTTATTTAGCCATTGTCTGTAAAGAATTAGAGTTCTTCTTGTTCTATTACCTGAAGGGATCTGGGTATATTTGTGTATGGCGGTGTGTGTTTTGTTTTGTTTTTTTGTCACAGTTAGAGCAAAACTGAAATAGCAATAAACTGAGATTAGACCCATGTGTTGTATCTCTTCATCATATATAAAAATGAAAATGTGATCGTAGTTAGAATTAGTAATGATTTGTAGTACACTGCTGAAGGGTAGAGCTACCATGATATAGGATTATGTAATAAATATATGTTCCTAAAAGAGTTCTGGTATTCAGCAGCATTGTTTCAGAAACCTACTGAAAGTGTTTAGTTCATTTTTTCAATTTTGATACCAGAGAGAGATCTAAATATATCTAAAGTTATCTTTGTGTAAAATTACAATCTATTACAGTCCTGTACCCACCCAGTGTGTAACCCAGTGTTTACAGTAAGGTTGTCATGGTGACTTATTTCTAGCTGATTGGGTTGGTTTCCTGTTTCTCCCATTCACATTCCTAACACATTTCAAAAGCTGCGCCTTAAGCTGCTTCAGTCTAAACCTGTTGTAAAAACCTACAAAACCCAGGCGTCTACAGTTAAATCACATCTTCCTCCTACCCATGTGGTGTGCCGTGATCACTTACAATCAGCTGAAAGACCCACATGAGCACATGGCACAGAAGATGAAGTGGACTTACAAGGCTAATGTACTTAGGGTTTTCTTTAGTCACAATTTTTTTTGTAACCTGCGCCAATCATTGGATTTATAATTCTGCAGTGCAAAAAATAACAACTATAACATTTTGTCAAGTGATAATACCTTGAACAAAGTCAAAAAATTATAGGATTTCCTATGGTAAGATTACAATAAACTGAATATAAGAGTAGTAAGCTTATATCTAGACAGCATTTGTAACTTTGAACATGAAACAGTTTTTTTTTTCTCAGCACATAATTTTGCAAAGTCATTTTGTAAGCAGTGGAAAGGTTTTTAATTTCCACAAAGAAGCAAAATTATCAGGCAGTAGAATAAGCTTAAATTTATTGTTAAAAATGTCTAGAAATAAGTCGTACATTCAGTTTAGTGCAACCTTGTAATAGGAAATACAAGATAAATTAGACTATTTTTCAGATAATGTCGCTGCTAAGATGCACATTTTTTGCAGTATAAGTATGTTTTTGGCTAATCTTCTGTTGATTGTTTGTATTAAATAGAAATAAGATAAGAAATTTTATTTACATTTATGCACCTGTTTACATTTTTCATCCCAATTGAATGCTTGTCTCCAGTAGGGGTGAATATGTGAATAAGTGGAGTCTGTTCTGTAGTTTGCTGTTTGTTGGAGTGCTACAGAGGGCTTTGTGGTAAATGCACAACCAGCTTTTGTTAAATGAAACACCAAAACCTCTTGATACAAACTACTTCTATCTTCCAGGGAACATTACGTATAAACTCAGCCAGGGCTCTAATCTCATGGTACACTGCACTGCCATTTTATTTAATTAACTCTTAACTCCATGACTCCTTCATTAAGACCTGCGAGTTTTTCAGCCTTTGAAGATAGGGGAATTGCAAGGATATAGATATTTATATGTCTTTCGAGAATGATTGAATTAATGGCTTAAAGTATTTTGATGACTTTCTTAATGAATAGGAGTCCAGATCTCCATTACCCGAGTTCCTAACCTTTGCAGAATTTTAATAGGAATCTGACAAACTGGGTTTAACCTTAGGTGACTCTAAGGTGAATTTTTAATCAAAAATGAGGCTATAGTAAAATTATTAACTCTTGCAGTCTTTGTTTATACCTGAGGCAGTTTTCGAGAGGTTTACTACTAGCTTTACTACTAATAAAACAAAACTGCTTCAAACTTTCTTATTTATAGCCAAAAACTAATTTTTGAGTGTTTTAAGGATTATTATTGCAATTTAGTCATGTTAGTTGCTTATCCAGAACTTTTGATAAATTGATGGACCAATCATTTTCCAAGGATTGAATTTTAATCCATGGATGAAGATGACAGGAAAGTGGTCTGTTTTTGTATTGTGTAGTTTTCAGTTGTGTAGTGGCTGTTTATTGGCATGTCTTTACATATTTCATTCTTATGTTTTATAAGGGGATAATGCCTACTTTAAACTTGGTGGGGAAAAGAGTTAAAAGACTTTGTGTATAATGGCCATAATGAAGCACCTGGGATTCAAACTAAACCTTCAGCAGCTGAAACATTTAGAATTTATACATCTTGTACTGAAGATTTATTACCCATATGCAAAACATTTGGTATCCTGTTGGCTGTGATTGGTCTTTTTCCTGTTTCTTTACTATGATTTGCACATCTTCCTGATGTAAGTGTGAATTTAAGGCCAGACTTGAGGACCTTTCTGTATGACTATGATGATTCAGACATTGGCTTATCAGCCTTACAGTATGGGAATTTAAGACAATTGGATTCAGATCACACCCGATCTAAACCCAGCTTTCATACGGACATTGCAATGTTTTTCTGTATTAAGAAAATGTTTATTATTTTTGTCTTTCCAATGTTTTAAGTCAGACTAATTTTACTTAAACATAGTTGATGGACTGGAAAATGTGACATGGTAAAATGCACACCTGTTCCGAGTAAGCTACCCACAGGAACATGATACTAATTTTAACCAGAATGATCTTATAGTTCAGGCATCGGAAAGAAAGAGTACCACCAGGAACCTGTGTGGGAGTCATAGATGGCAATGTGCATGTGTGAGTAAGCTTTGTCAACTTTTTATAATGGCCTGATACAGTAATAATGGTGGAAAATAAAATCAATTCTACAGGAACATAGAGGCAAGGCCAATATACTGTAACAGAAAAGTAAGTAGCTTACAATACTGGCTAAATAAGAGACTTTACAAAAGGACTAAGGCATAATAGTGCATGTGCTAATTCAAGGCCTCTTTTTACTACACAACTTTTCAGCATTACGGATGTGCACAGATATTCATTTTAGTTAAACTATAAAGGCATTTGTGTTGAAATAGCATGCATTTGTTATGTGCTGCTTCCACATTTAGTGACTGAAACCCATATTTTCACAAAGACCATGTCTGGCAGTATTTTGATGCAGCAAGCAGCAGTATTGTGGTGTGCATCAAAGCTTAAATAAAGTCTCATATGAAGTTTGAGCCTTTCCAGTGATGTTTATCACGACTTATTTAAAGGTTTAAAGCTATTATGGATATCCGTCAAGTACCTTAAGAGGAAGAAAATGCTCTTGATTAAAGATGATAATCATTCTCCTAATGGTTAATGACTTCCCAAACCACCCCACCCCTTTGCATCGCAATAGTGCACTTGATCCACTTTCAGTGCAAATGTTTAAGATAAGTTGTCTTTATTTGTCACATATACATTACTGCACGGTGCTGGGGCTTGAACACCGATCTGTCGGTCAACGACCCAGAGCCTTAACCACTTGAGCTACCACTGCCCCAAAGGGTGAAGGATATAACTGTATGCAAAGTTTACAGTGGAATTACACTGAAGTGAATGTAGCTCTCTAGTTAAAGTGCTTTCTTTAGCAGTTTGCACTAATCAACTTGTGTATCTAGGATGATTGGTTTAATCAAAGCTAATTTGAAGTTACAAGTATTTAATGGCTGTTGTTAAAAAGCTTTGTTCATTTTTTTTTTTTTTTTTTTTTTTTTGGTTTTCGTGCCGGATCACAAAATGCCTTCTGGCCAGGTTCTGCTCACAGAATCTACAGTTATCTCAGTTCCTCACGGCATTTAAAAGCATGACTTAAGATGATGCAGTATTAGAATGATGTAAGCTTCTAATACTGGAGGTTGCTTCATGGGTAAATAGAGAGAGGTTCGAAAAATAGATTTAAAAAAATGGTAGGCTGCATATTTGTCTCTGTCACACCAAAGGCTGCTCCTTTTTGCAGGAGCCTTCAAATATAGCAAGGAAATGCAGCCTACATTCTTAATGCGTTGAACTGATGGAACTTTTCTAATTCTTTTGTAATCCACAGTACTTTGAAAATATAAAAAACATACCAGAATTACAGAGTTAGCTACATTTCAACATTTCTAACATTTTGTATTTTACTGAATGTATGAAGAAAAGTTCAAGTGTAAAAAGTCTATCTTTATCTTTCTGTGAAAAGAAAATGAATAATGGTTAACCTTTTCATCTCTTCTATTGGTGTTTAAACTAATAGGAATTGTCACTGAGTATCTTTTACAGAAATCCAGATGTAGATTCCTAATGAGGAAGCCAGGGGCAATGGTAGCACAGAAAATCTCCCAGAGATGATTCAAGGAAGAAACATTGAGAGGTATCAGAATGAAAAGGGAATCCATCCTCTTGTGGGTGACACCAGACAGTGGGATAATAAATAATTACTCTTTTATAATAATGTACTGAATATACAAACAGTACAAAATGTGTTTAGAAGATGAGAATGGAGCAAAGGTTTGGTAAGTACACATTTTTAAGGTATCCATCCTTCAGGGATCATGCACAACAGCGGAAAGTGTCACAAGTGCAGGAGCTGCAAGCAGAAGTAGAACATCAGGATGAATCGGTCAGGTGCACAGGGCAAAAGGAGCCACAGCAGTAGAGGTGTGTCATGTCAGACAGCAGGAGAACACGTACAGCTCTATGGAGAGAACAGATTATTGAGTATGATCTTATTTGGAAGTGTTTATATTGTGAGCGAAGGCTCCGGCAGGTCTAGCTCTAACAGCTCAAATAAAAGGGAGAGCCAGAAGGTACCACAGGCATAATGGCAACTTGGGACATAAAGCGCCATGCAACTTCACTGTCCACAGTTTGAGTGCTTTGTGTGAGAGAGTGGATAACACCATCCTAACATCCCAGTTTACATAATGCCCATGGATGCCACATATCTGCACGTTTTCCTGTGTGATACACGGCTTTGTTATGCCGTTGTCTAAACCTCGTCACTTAGCAATGCTGAGAAGGGGTCTCACTGAAAACCGCTACTGAGAAAAGTACATATGCTGCTGTCCAGCCTTGCCACAGCTACTACTGAAACACAGGGATAATGATTCCATTAACAAGCCTTTGAAAGTAGACTGACAAATGTGGAATCAAACGATTTGAGAAAATTGTATGTACTCAGTAATAGATAATAACACATTAGACTTTTTAAATTGCATACAACTTTTAGCCTGAAAGGACCATTTTATAGAAACTCTTTATTTCAAATATGGCTTTTCATATAAAGCAGCTCCTCAAAGATTACTAGCACTGGCTAAAACTAATATGTGCCCTGAACAACATGTATTTTTTCTAAACCACTGCAGGGATGGAAACTGAAATGTTTCATCTGTTATATTTCTCACCATTATTTGGTTGATCTGGTTTTTTGTCACAGTTTCTAAAATTGCCTAAGATTACAGGTTTTTGTTTTTTTTTGCAGCACAGGGTTCAATTAGGTGTTTTTTTTCTCACACTCTTCTCTTTGAGATCTTTGGTGAACTACTTGAGCTACACTTTTGCAAGAATAACACACACAAAAGGCACCTTTAAACAAAGCCTAACTAAGCTCCTGTTTTGGATTTCAGTAAATGTTAGACATGCCACAACAAGGCATGATATTAATGAATAATTAAGAAATGATCTGTAATTGAAATTCATTTTGATGCATTTGCCATACATTTTACAAAAGTGATGACTCGTGTTTCTGCTTTGTTTTAAAAGTGGCAGATGACAAACAATAAATCATTTTACATTTTCAATTTTTAGGTTTTATTATATATTAGTGACAAAGGTTTTCATAAATAATGAAATTCAGAAGAATCAGAAGCAGTATCATATCAGATATTCACTGAAATCAAAAGAACTCACTTTTTAGTATTAATGTGACTAAGAAGAATAGGCGTGTATGAGCACTTTATTACTCTATTTGCCCTGTATTATTATGTCTCCAAGAATTTATTACAGAATACACCACAGACAGTAAACCTAAGTGTGTGTGTGTCTTGGTGTTAGTTGTTGTCTCAAATCATTGATTTGTGCATTTCAGTGAGGGCTGTCGCGTGTTAGAGAACCTGAACCTATCCTGGTGCGATCAAATCACACATGATGGCATCGAGGCGCTCAGCCGTGGCTGCACCAGCCTCAAAGCACTGTTGCTCAGAGGCTGCACACAGGTACACACACACGCACACTGTGTATACATAATACATGCATTTATGTTACATAAGGCACATATTTACATATAACATTTACACTTCACATAACCACCAGAAGTAGTGTAGAACACCTTAATAACACCTTATGCACATTGCTGAAACATTTCCGCCTACATAGTGTGCAGTAAATACCCTGGAGCTTTAAGTTCATTTATTCATTGTCTACCGCTTATCCGATCTATTCTTGGGTCATGGGGTCTCGGGTCTATCTCAGGCGTCATCAGGCATCAAGGCAGGATACACCCTGGACGGAGTGCCAACCCATCGCATTGCACACTCACGCAATCACACACTACAGACAATTTAGAGACGCCAATCAACCTACAATGCATGTCTTTGGACCGGGGGAGGAAACCAGAGTACCCGGAAGAAACCCCCGAGGCACAGGGAGAACATGCAAACTCCACACACACATGGCGGAGGCGGGAATCGAACCCCCAAGCCTGGAGGTGTGAGGCAAACGTGCTAGCCACCGTGCCCCCCTGGAGCTTTAAGTTAACTTTGCAATATATAAAAAAGGTGATGCCAAACTTACAGCAACACCTTTATGGAAATGTAGGCCCACGAGGAGAAAATTTCTTCTTTTTTTTGGTTAGTATGTCACAGAATGGTTTAGGTGTTCAATTTGCTTATGGGCAAATGTGATGTCCATTACCCACTGAGCTGCTTAAACAAGAAAACGCCTCTTGTCTTACTTGGTATTCCAATTAAAGAGCTGGCCTGAAGACTGGATCGTTGTTGTATGGTACAGATTTCACCTCAGTAACAGGACTGGACACACTGTGCAGACTCCTTGTTGCTGAAATCTGTAGGTTTAATAGACTGATATCTAATAGACAAAATGTGATGTGACCTGTGATATAACACCTACATTTAGCCACAAGAGTCACCTGGCTTCCAACATGTTAAAAGCAAGTTTATCACCAGGGCATACAACTCTACAGATGTCTTAGCTGGGGTGAAGGGTGGCTGGAAGGCACATCGCAAAGATACTCACTTCAAGTCAGTTTCTCACACAGATACATGAAATATATCTTTGGGATTCAAGACATAAGAGAGGTCTCAGGCAAGGAACATGGTGGATGGAGGCATTTCACTCCCTTTAGAAAGATAGTAATAATCCTATGGGAGTTATTTCATGTAATATAATTACATAAATGTATTATTATGGAATAGTTTCCAGAATTATCGGCACCCTTAATGAAAAAAATGTATTAAATACACATTAACTAATAAAATATTCCAGAAGAAGCTATTTATTATATTTCTATATGTCATATTTTATTTTATAGAATATCATTCTAATTTCTAAAAAACAAACAAACCAATGCCTGTAAAATAAATGGGGGACGTAAACACTTAACAGAAGTCAGACTGTGTGGTCCTCCCTGCTAGAGGCAGTATGACATAGGCGGGTGCTTTATAAGCACTGGAAGGTGGGGACCAGGGTGCGGTGTGGATAGTCTGTTTTTCCTGCTCTGGATTCATACTCATTTTTTTTTTAATTTTACTTATTTATTTTTTGCCACCACCTTAACTAGTCAACTTGTCTGCCACCCCTAGTATACACAAAACCTAACTCATCTTCTGCAGTATTCTTTACAGGCTAATACTTTGGAAGCAACAATAACCTTCTAAAACATGTCAGTTGTATTTTTGAAGAGATAACAGAAAGTAATTTATCTTTAACATACACCGATCAGGCATAACATTCTGAGCAGTGAGAGATGAAGTGAATAACACTGATTATCTCCTCATCATGGCACCTGTTAATGGGTGGGATATATTAGGCAGCAAGTAACATTTTGTTTTCAGTGTTGATGTGTTAGAAGCAAGAAAATTGGGCAAGCGTAAGGATTTGAGTGAGTTTGACAAGGGCCAAATTGTCATGGCTAGACGACTGGATCAGAGCATCTACAAAACTTGCAGCTCTTGTGGGGTGTTCCCGGTCTGCAGTGGTCAGTATCTATTAAAAGTCGTCCAAGTAAGGAACAGTGGTGAACCGGCGACAGGGTCATGGGCGGCCAAGGCTCATTGATGCACATGGGGAGGGAAGGCTAGCCCGTGTGGTCCGATCCAACAGACGAGCTACTGTTGCTCAGATTTCTGAAGAAGTTAATGCTGGTTCTGAATACACAGTGCATGATGGGTCAGGGCTATAATAATAATAATATAAACAATATTAGGCAGGTGGTCATAATATTATGCCTGATTGGTTTATAATCAAAGGACTTAAATGAATTTTATTCTCATTTATATTCCTTTTAATATAATAACTACTTCATTGTAAACCTAATAATAGACACCTGGCTATATTCAGTTGCTCCTGAAAGCTTAATTAACTGTGTTGGTTGTTAAATCAGGAGTATATAGTTGAAAACTAGTCAATGTATTAAACAAAGAAAATTTTTTTTATCTGTATAATGCCTTGTAGAGCACACACAAATAGAATTTAGCTAGATATTGTGTTTTTTCTTAGTTGTTGATAAATCTACATTACTGTGGAAACGTTTTGAATCCACCTGCTTGCTTCCACACATTTGGCTTGTAGTGTCTTAACCAGAGAATGGTTAAAGTATGTGTGTTTGTGTGTGAGCAGATGTGTGTGTTTTTCAGTTGGATGATGCTGCACTGAAACACCTTCAGAAGCACTGTCTTGAGCTCGTGACAATCAACATGCAATCCTGCACAGTAAGGCTGTGTTAATTGTCATATTGGTGGGGGAAAACAAAAACTGCACAGGGTAGATTTTTACTGCATTTTCCTGGACACTACATTTCTGCTTATTAAAATGTACAATAAACTTCATCATCATCATCATCATCATTTTCTTCCACTTATCCGGAGCCAGGTCGTGGGGGCAGCAGTCTAAGCGGGGATGCCCAGACTTCCCTCTCCCTAGACACTTCCTCCAGCACTTCCGGAGGGATCCCGAGGCATTCCCAGGTCAGCCGAGAGACATAGTCTCTCCAGCGTGTCCTGGGTCTTCCCCGGGGTTTCTTCCCGGTGGAGCATGCCTGGAACACCTCCCCAGGGAGATGTCCAGGAGGCATCCGAAACAGATGCCTGAGCCACCTCAACTGGCCCCTCTCGATGTGGAAGAACAGCGGCTCTACTCCGAGCTCCTCCCGGGTGACAGAGCTCCTTACCCTATCTCTAAGGGAGTACCCCGCCACCCTACGGAGGAAACTCATTTCGGCCGCTTGTATCCGGGATCTTGTCCTTTTGGTCATGACTCAAAGCTCATGACCATAGGTGAGAGTAGGAACGTAGATTGACTGGTAAATCGAGAGCTTTGCCTTCCGGCTCAGCTCCTTCTTCACCACAACAGACCAGTACATAGACCGCATTACTGCTGCCACTGCACCGATCCGTCTGTCAATCTCACGATCCATCCTTCCCTCACTCGTAAACAAGACCCCGAGATACTTAAACTCCTCCACTTGAGGAAGGAACTCCTCTCCAACCTGGAGGGTGCAAGCCACCTTTTTCCGGTCGAGAACTATGGCCTTAGATTTGGAGGTGCTGACCCTCATCCCAGCTGCTTCACACTCAGCTGCAAAATGCCCCAGTGCATGCATACTGTAAGTCCTGGCTTGAAGGAGCCAACAGGACAACATCATCTGCAAAAAGCAGCAATGAAATTCTGTGGTCCCCAAACCGGACTCCCTCCAACCCCTGGCTGCGCCTAGAAATTCTGTCCATAAAAGTAATGAACAGAACCGGTGACAAAGGACAGCCCTGCTGGAGTCCAACATGCACTGGAAACAGATCTGACTTACAGCTGGCAATGCGAACCAAGCTCCTGCTCTGGTCATACAGAGACCAAACAACCCTTAACAGAGGGCCATGGACCCCATACTCCCAGAGCACCTCCCACAGAATGCCACCAGGGACACGGTCGAATACCTTCTCCAAGTCCACAAAACACACTGGGACTGGTTGGGCAAACTCCCCCGAGCACCCTGTGGAGGGTATAGAGCTGGTCCAATGTTCCACAACTAGGACGAAAACCACATTGTACCTCCTGTATCTGAGGTTTGACTAATGGTCGGACTCTCCTTTCCAGTACTCTGGAATAGACTCTCCCTGGGAGGCTGAGGAGTGTGATCCCCCTATAGTTGGAACACACCCTCCGGTCCCCCTTCTTAAAAAGAGGGACCACCACCCCAGTCACCCAGTCCAGAGGCACTGTCCCTGACCGGCACTCTATGTTGCAGAGACATGTCAGCCAAGACAGCCCCACAACATCCAGAGACTTAAGGTACTTAAGGCAAATCTCATCCACCCCCAGTGCCTTGCCACTGAGGAGCTGCTGAACGACCTCAGCTTGGGTGATGGAGTCCTCAGCCTCTGGTTCCTCTACGGAAGGCGTGTCAGTGGGATTGAGGAGATCCTCGAAGTATTCCTTCTACCGTCCGACAATATCTCCAGTCGAGGCCAGCAACTCTCCACCTCCACTGTAAACAGTGTTGGCAGAGAGCTGTTTACCCCTTCTGAGGCGCCGAACGGTCTGCCAGAATTTCCCAGAGGCCATCTGGTAGTCCTTCTCCATGGCCTCACTAAACTCCTCCCAGACCCGAGTTTTTGCTTCCGAAACCACCCAGGCTACAGCTTGCTTGGCCTGCCGGTACGCCTCAGCTGCCTCCGGGGTCCCCTAAGCCAACCAGGCTCGATAGGACTCCTTCTTCAGCTTGACGGCATCCCTTACTTCCAGTGTCCACCACTGGGTTCAGGGATTGCCGCCGCGACCGGCACCAGAGACCTTCTGGCCACAGCTCCGGATGGCTGCATCAACAATGGAGGAGGAGAACATGGTCCACTCAGACTCAATGTCCTCAACCTCCCTTGGGATCTGGTTAAAACCTCTCCCAGAGGTGGGAGTTGAAGACCACCTCCTTAAAGAGATGATCAACAAGACATTCCCAACAAACCCTCACAATATGTTTGGGTCTGCCAAGTCTGTCCGGCATCCTCCTCCATAAGCGGATCCAACTCACCACCAGGTGGTGATTGGTTGACAGCTCTGCCCCTCTCTTCACCCGAGTATCCAAGACATGTGGCCGAAGGTCAGATGACACGACCACAAGGTCGATCATCGACCTCCGGCCTAGGGTGTCCTGGTACCACATGTAATGATGGGCACCCTTATGCTTCAACATGGTGTTTGTTATGGACAAACTGTGACTAGCACAGAAGTCCAACAACAGAACACCGCTGGAGTTCAGATCAGGGGGGCCGTTCCTCCCAATCACACCCCTCCAGTTATCACTGTCATTGCCCACATGGGCATTGAAGTCCGCCAGCAAAACTATGGAGTCCCCAGTCGGAGCACCTTCCAGCACCCCTCGTACGGTCTCCAAGAAGGTCGGGTACTCCACACTGCTGTTCGGCCCATAAGCCGAAAACAACAGTGAGACACCTATCCCCGACCCGAAGGCGCAGGGAAACAGCCCTCTTGTTTCCCGGGGAAAACTCCAACACATGGCGGCTGAGCTGGGGGAATATAAACAAGCCCAACCCAGCCCGCCGTCTCTCACCATGGGGCACTCCAGAGTAGAAGAGGGTCCAACCTCTCTCAAGGAGTTGGGTTCCAGAGCCCAGGCTGTGCGTGGAGACAAGCCCGACTATCTCTAGCCGGTACCGCTCAACCTCCCTTACCAGTTCAGGCTTCTTCCCCCCTAGTGAGGTGACATTCCGTGTCCCAAAAGCCAGATTCTTTGTCCAGGGTTTGGGTCGTCGGGCCATCCGCCCATGACTACTACCCAAAACACATTGCACCAGACCCTTATGCTCCTTCCTGTGGGTGGTGGGCCCACGTCACTTCTTCGGGCTGTGCCCGGCCAGGTCCCGCAGGCAAAGACTCGGCCACCAGGCACTCGCCTGCGTGCCCCAACCCCAGGCCTGGCTCCAGGGTGGGGCCCCGGCGACACCAATCCGGGTGACGTAACGGTCCTTGATATGTTTTTAATCATAAGGGGGTTTGAACCGCTCTTAGTCTGACCCGTCACCTAGAACCCGTTTGCCTTGGGAGACCCTACCAGGACAACTAGGCCCCCAACAACATGTCACGTTCCATATGTGCTACGATTTAAACTTAGCTCTGTGAGATATGTAGTCTCAGGAGTAAAATATTCTCTCATCTATGCTACGAAGTTTTTTAATGTTTTAATGCTCTTTTTTTTATTTTACTTGAAGCATGAGCTTCATAGAAATAATTTTATTAAAAATCATAGTGTTATAGTTGTGCTGAGTACAGTAATCATTTTCTGTGTTTTTACTTATGAGTGCAACATTTATTGCAATGGTTCATTTTAATTCTAAAGAACAGACCACAGTAATCGGCTATTGCAAAAAATTAGCTAGTTGAAATTGGTCTGTCTGTATTTTGTATTTATTTATTTTTGTCTCAATAAAAATTTATTTTATTTTGTAGCAGATAACAGACGAGGGTTTAGTGAGTTTGTGTCGAGGTTGTCACAAGCTGCAGATGGTGTGTGTGTCTGGCTGCAGCAACATCACGGACGCCTCTCTCACTGCACTCGGCCTCAACTGCCAACGGCTAAAGTAAGGCTTTACACAAGCGCATGCATTCTCACCCACCATTCTCTCATATGTGTTTTTTCTGTTCTTTCTTCCCCACAATGCAATTGGTTAGGATCCTGGAGGCTGCCCGCTGCTCTCATGTGACTGATGCTGGTTTTACTGTTCTGGCGAGGGTGAGTGGATTTAATTACATGCACACAAACATACTCATAGTGACATTTACAGCATAAAGAGCATTGTAAAGGCTGAATAAAATATTACATATTCTTTGCTGAATGTTTTGTTTTTTGGCTTTTTTTACAGAATTGTCATGACTTGGAGAAAATGGATTTAGAGGAATGTATTTTGGTGAGTTAAGCAATAATAAGCAGTAAAAGATCACGCATTTACACTGGTCATGTTTGCCTCCTTGTGTGTAACTGTACCAGATGTTGTCGAGCAACAGTCAACATGTTTTGGCACACCAACCTTTATTATTTATTATTATATTAATAATCAACAGTTCTTTCCAGCCTGAAATACTGCTGGAACTGGACCTCATCCAGCCGCAGCTCCTGTACCAGCATCTCCTATGATATGATGCATATACAATACGCTGGTGAATTTTAGATACAAGCGCTCTCCCAGAATGTTTATTTCAGAGATAAGAAAACTGATTTGTTTTCAAAAGTGAAATGCTAGTTGCACCACCCACTAATAAACGTTACTATGGCAACCAGTAGTAGGAACACCTACGGGCGATTTCATAGCACAGAGACAGGTGACATGATAAAAATCACCACATATGTAATCATACAGTAAGGAGCTAATGGAGAGGGAAGGATGGACCTGCCACCTTTGGCCGTACATGATAAACTGATCTCCTCCTGAAGTAGGAGGGCAATCATATTATAAACTCATATTAAAGACAGTTAATTAGAGGCTTTTCTATGCCAGACTGCTGAGAAGATTTGTCATTAGTCTAAAATAAATTTTTATGAGTGGAGGGGAGTGAATTGAGCAGTGTAAGGAGCAGTTGCTTCTAACTCCTGTTTAAGTGTACTACCTCTGAAATTATCAGCTGTGAACCATCACCTCTATTAATACACAGAAGGGAAGGCAAAAAAGTGTGTGGATCTGTCTTAGTGGGTTACTTTTTAAAACGATTCATTTTAAAAAGAGACAGCGAAGCATCTCATGCAGAATAGCTTATTTTTCTAAATTCAGCCATTTATTAGACTATTCGACTTTTTACAGTAATATTTGGGGCATGGGAGTTCAACTGTATTTTATTGCTGTAATGAATTAATACTGGAACAATTTTGTGTGGTCTTGTAACTTGTTTTGTGTTAGGTTTAGGGTAGCATGTTTGCCTCATACCCCCTGGATCGAAGGTTTGATTTCCACCTCTGACCTGTGTGTGTGGATTTTTACCTTGTTTCCTCCAGGTGCTCCGGTTTCCTTCTGCAGCCCAAGACATGTGTTGAAGGCTGATTGGCATCTCTAAATTATCCGTAGTGTGTGAATGGGTGTGTAAGTGTGTGTGCAGTTGTGCTCCTGTGATGGGTTGGCATCACATCCAGAATGTCCCACGCCTTGTGCTTCAAGTCCCCTGGGAATGATTCCAGGTCCCTGCAACAGGTCCCTGTTCAGAGGAAAGATAGATGTATTTACATTCACAGAGCACTTTATAAGGAACACTATATTAATACTGGGTAGGGCCTCCCTTTGCTCTCAAAATACCCTCAGTTCTTTGTAGTATGGATTCCACAAAATGTTTTGAAACATTCCTTTGAGATTCTCGTCCATGTTGGAATGATTGTATCACACACTTCCTGCAGTTTTTATTGGGTGCACCTTCTTCGTGAAAAATCACCCGTTCCACCACATCCCAATTGCTCATGGATTCAGATCCACTGACTGGGAAGGGCACTACTGTTAGTGCCAAATTCTGAACCTACCATCTGTGAGCCTCAGCAGAAATCAAGACTCATCAGACCAGGCCACATTTTTTCTGTCTTTAACTATCCTGTTTTATTAAGTGACCACTGCAGCCTCAGCTTTCTGTTCTTGGCTCATAGAAGGGATATTTTATGTAGTCTTCTGTTGTTGTAGCTCATCCACCTCAAGGTTTGATGTGTTGTGCATTTTGAGATGCTTTTCTGTTCACCACACCTATACAGTGTGGTTATCTAAGTTACTGCAGCCTGCTGCTCAGTGGATGTTTTTTTTTTTTTTTGCGAAAACTCTTCAGACTGTGTGTGTGTGTGTGTGTGTGTGTGTGTGTGTGTGTGTGTGTGTGTGTGTGTGTGAAAATCACAGGACATCAGTAGTTATTGAAATACTGAAACTAGACTGTCCCGTAGTAACAATCATGCCACTGTCGAAATCACAATTACTTTCTTATTCTGATGGATGATGTAAACACCAGGCACATATCCATTAATAGAACCTGGAGGGTGTGTGTGAGGTAGAGAGAGAAAGAGAGAGAGAGATTATTTTAAGTTTTTCTTTTAAATGATCCTTGATATTGTAACTTGCAGACATTCACTTCTTTAATTTTGTGTTTTTGTGTGTGACTTTGCAGGTCACTGACAACACACTGGTTCAGCTTTCAATCCATTGCCCTCGGCTCCAGGCCCTGGTGAGTGCCTTCTGTTTAGAATGTGTACTCATGCGTGATAAGTATATGAAGAACTGTTTATAAGATTACATGGGATAATGAACTTTTTCTTTTTGTGTTGATAATCCTGCACGTTGCAGAGCCTTTCACATTGTGAACTGATAACAGACGATGGAATTAGACACCTGAGCAGCAGTGTGTGTGGACAGGAGCGGCTGCAAGTTGTTGAGCTGGATAACTGCCCCCTGATCACAGACATCACTCTGGAGCACCTGAAGAGTTGCCAAAAGCTCGAGCGCATTGAGCTTTACGACTGCCAGCAAGTCACTCGCGCCGGAATCAAACGTATCCGAGTGAGTCATCAACTTCTGCACTGACTACTGAAATATAGATACTGGATATTTGTGCTGGAACTATGCCTTAGTTTAATTAATTGTTTTATATTTTTATTATTTACATGTGTTCTTCTAGCTAGACTATAAATAAAAATAAAATAGTATTACAAGTCTTATAAGAGAGCCAATAGACATTATTGTGTATGGTTATACATTATTGTTTCTATAGTAACAACTTGGGGTAACTAAAAATCTAAATCTCTGTCTGTTGACAAATTACTACTGACGTCTCACTGTACACGGTATGGCCAAAAGTATGTAGACGCACTGTTCATTACATCCATACATTCTTGGTAAAAATACTATCCCAGCGTGGCTCTGTGTACACCAATAGAGCTCTTTCACTCCAATCCTGGCAAGCCTTGCACGGGGGGCATTGTCATGCTAGAGCAGGATACAAAGATGATACAGTTGTGTACTTTTGACTTTGTAGAGACAGTTTGAGGAAAAACCATATGGGTGTAAAAGTCAGGTGTCCACATACCTTTGGCCATCGTGTGTATATACAAGCGTACTTCCGAACAGTAGTGGTTTTTAATGCTGTTACTTCTTCCCTAGGCTCACCTTCCTGAGATTAAGGTCCACGCCTATTTTGCTCCAGTCACACCCCCTCCCTCGGTGCATGGAGGGGGCCAGCGTCTTTGCCGCTGCTGCGTCATACTCTGACAGTGGATGAGGTGTCTGAAGCATGCTGTGTAGAGAGTCAGTCTGTCAGTCAAACTCTAAACCCCACTTTGCTCATGCTGGCCACTCCCACTAAACTCTACAGAGGTGTGGCTGGGAAAGGCACGGTTGGATCACTGAGGGTTTATCGGGGCAACAGGATGGAGCTACACAAGTTATTGAAAAAAATATATAATTCAAAATACAAAGAATAATTACTATGTAAAATGTGACCTTTTCGAATGGAATCCACAAAAAGAGAGTGGGAAAAGCCACCTTGTAAAATATTTCACATTTGGATTTGTATCAAGCAGTATGACATCGAGCTACTGACTACAGAACCTTGTCTGTGTGGGATGGTCTCTGAGGGCTTGAAGAGAACCAGACAATGTTTACTTCTTCATCCGCTGTTATCAATTTCGATTGCATTATTTCCTCATGACGGGAAGTGTTATATCAACAGGAACGATAAGTGAGAAGCAGGACATGGAAATTGTGTATTTAGACTTGGAGACTTTTACAGTAACTGATTCAGAGAATGTTCATATATATATAAAACAAAACAACACTACAACCAAGCAACCTGTGTTCAACCTGGAATAAAGTGGTTTCTGTCAGTGCTCAGCATTCTTTACAGAAACTGATCAAACATTTTGATGAATCTTGATACACACAGTAACATCTTTCTATATTTGGAAAGAGCTGGAAATGTAAGGAAGAGATGGAGTATATATGTGGACAGAATGGGGCTCATTCAGATTTTTAGGCTCTAGCAATGGAATGAAGGAATATTAGGAGCGACTTCATTTCTTTTTTTTCTTTTCTTTTTTTTTTTTTTAAAATCATATTTACTGAAGAAGTCTAATGGAGTAGATAAAGATGAATTTTAAGTTCTAAGTGCAATATTTCAAAGGCCCAGATTTTCTGTTCAATGTGAAATGGTCTTCTTTTTACAATTCCCTTATACAATCTTGCTTGCTGCCTATTATTGCAGTATTATTTAACAGGCCAGGATACAAAATGTAATGTTCCCTTACATGTTCTTTTTCTTTCCCCCAATTTTAATTTCCCAAGTGCACATATATAATCAGCATAATCCACGCTTGTTGTGTAGTTCTGAGCACTGAAAAACTGAATGCACCTTGGGCCGCATGTTACTAATGCAGATGACTGTTGAATTTATTGCCTAATCAATAATGATGGCTTTTGGGTGCGAGTGCCTTTGATTTTGCAATGCTGGAATGGGCTTTGGAAAATCCAGCCTCAGAGATAAAAGACTCAGGTCTGTCATGTGATTCGTCAGATCTTTTCCTTTCCTGCTTCGTTGATGGTCAACATTGAAGAAAGCAGGAGCAACATATACAGGTGGTGGACCACACACAGCAAGCAAGCACTGCATCCATGTCTGGTGGATTATTGTAGTTGCTACTTAAAGGTGAAGTGTGTAATTCTTCAACAATGTAAAGGACGACCCCTTTCCCTCATCGCTCATTCAAATTCCTGATAACCATTTGGGAAAAAAGCTACCTGACTGTCCTTGTGTTCTGGTGTTACTGTGACATTTCTTTAAATAAAAGATCTGAGCAGTGTGTCACATTCTCCAAGCATGTGGTTCATCTCACCTGTTGTACATATTTCCTGTTGTACAGCTACAAATGAATAACATACACTCTACCAAATGTATTGGAACAGCAATGCCGCCAAAATATCTTTGCTGTGAAAGATAAATATATGACAATGGAACAGAATTTTTTTAGTTTTCATTTCCAAATATTTACAGCTAGATGTTGAGCAGTTACACCATTGGTGACAGGCCACCCAGGTTTTATATTTTCAGACTGGAACAGACAAGTAAAGTAAATGGCAGCTATATGGTTGCATATCCCTTGCTCGCAACCCACTGATATTACCAAATGGATTTTTTTCTTTCTTTGTGCTGTTTCCAGGCTTTTACTGCACCTTGTTTCAGTTTTTTCTATGTTTTAGGGGGTTTCTCCCTTCAGCCTCCTGTTCAAAAAGAGAACAGCATGCTCAAAGGTCTACTAATTGTCTTGTTTTGTGGCCAGTCTTAAATCTTCCACGTTTCCCCTGATAAAGTTCTTTGTTGTGTTGGCAGTGTCTTTTCGTGCCCTTCATGATTAAGTTCCTCACAATTTGGTTGGATGCTTTTCATTGTAAACTGGCAGACATAATGTTCCTATACACTTCTGAACTCATTCTGCTGCTACCATCATGAGTTAATTCATTGATAAAGATTAGTGAGCTTGTTCCAGAAGCAGCCATGCATATGACAATACCTCCACCATACTCGAGCGATGAACTTCATATCTTATGTATCTATCTTCACACAGTGGCTTTACTTTGGTAGAGGTTAATCCTGGCTTTGTGGCTCATCTCTTTATTTCTTTGTGAATTACAATCTGGCCTGATGATTCTTACTTCTGATGACTGGTTTATATCTCTTGTTATAGCCTCTATATTTCCGCTCTCAAAGTCTTCTTCAAATGGTGATTTGTGATAGATTCACCCCTGCTTTGTGAAGGTTGTTGTTATGACACTGACTGTTCTTTTGGGTTTTTCTTCGCAGCTCTCATAAGGTTTCCACCTGTTTGATTTCTGACCAGTTTTTTGTTTGAGATTCCAAATTGTTGTATTGGCTATTCCCAGTGCTGGTGCAGGGGCTTGGGTTGATTTTCCCTTTTTCCCAGTTAAAAATTTAAAATCTTTTGTTCTATATTTTGACCTTTTTTTTTGTGGCATATTAATCTAGCCATGGGGGTCACAGTCCAGTGACTTCTGTGCCGGTCCAAAGCCCGGATAAATAGAGAGGGTTGAAAAAGAGAAAGGGCATCTGCCATAAAACATTGCCAAATTTCATCATGAGAGTCGTCAGTACGAATTTCATACCGGATCAGTCGAGGCCCGGGTTAACAGCGACCGCCATCGGCGCCGTGGAAATTGGGCTACTGTTGGTCAAAGAAGTAGAGGAGGGAGGAGAATGCGTAGACAGAGAGAGAAGAGGAAAGGTAAGAGTGTTGGACTGACAATAGGAACTCTGAATGTTGGTACTATGACAGGGAAAGGTAGAGAGCTGGCTGATGTGATGGAGAGAAGGAAGGTGGATATACTGTGTGTACAGGAGACCCGGTGGAAGGGTAGCAAGGCTCGTAGTATAGGAGCAGGATTCAAGCTGTTTTATTATGGTGTGGATAGTAAGAGAAATGGGGTAGGTGTGGTCCTGAAGGAGGAGTTTGTGAGGAATGTTCTGGAGGTGAAGAGAGTGTCAGACAGGGTGATGAGTCTGAAGTTAGAGATTGAAGGGGTGATGTTGAATGTTGTTAGTGGTTATGTCCCACAGGTAGGTTGTGAGTTAGAGGAGAAAGAGAAATTCTGGAGTGAATTAGATGAGGTGATAGAGAATATTCCCACGGGTGAGAGAGTGGTGATAGGAGCAGATTTTAATGGACATGTTGGTGAGGGGAACAGAGGTGACGAGGAAGTAATGGGCAAGTTTGGAGTTGAGGAAAGGAACCTTGAAGGACAGATGGTAGTGGAATTTGGGTACAAGAGTGCATGTAGGAGCACACAGGTAGACTACATCCTATGTAGAAGAGGCAATCTGAAGGAGATTAGTGACTGTAACATGGTAGTGGGAGAGAGTGTAGCCAGACAGCATAGGATGGTGGTGTGTAGGATGACTTTGATGGTCTGTAAGAAGAAGAAGAGGTCAGAGATAGAGAAGAAAACCAAGTGGTGGAAGCTGAAAAAGGAGGAATGTTGTGAGGAATTTAGACAGAAGTTGAGGCAGGCTCTGGATGGTCAGGTAGTGCTGCCAGATGACTGGGAAACTACAGCAGAAGTGATCAGGGAGAAAGGTGCTGGGTGTGTCATCTGGAAGGAGGAAAGAAGATAGGGAGACTTGGTGGTGGAATGAGGAAGTTCAGGATAGTATCCAGAGGAAGAGGTTAGCCAAGAAGAAGTGGGACATGGACAGGACTGAAGAGAATAGACAGGAATACAAGGAGTCACAGTGCAGAGTGAAGAGGGAGGTGTCTAAGGCCAAGCAGAAGGCATATGATGAGTTGTACACTAGTTTGGACACTAGAGAAGGACAGAAGGACTTGTACAGGTTAGCTAGGCAGAGGGATCGAGATGGGAAAGATGTTCAGCAAGTTAGAGTTATTAAGGAAAAGAGATGGAAGGGTGCTCACAAGTGAGGAGAGTGTACAGAGGAGATGGAAGGAGTACTTTGAAGAGCTGATGAATGAGGAAAATGAGAGGGAAAAAAGAGGAGAAGGGGTGAAATCTGTGGAACAGAAAGTAGATAAGGAAAGGATGAAGTCAGGAAGGCTTTGAAGAGGATGACAAGTGGAAAGGCAGTTGGTCCTGACGACATCCCGGTGGAGGTCTGGAAGTGTCTAGGAGAGGCAGCAATGGAATTTTTAACTAGTTTGTTTAACAGGGTTTTAGAGAGTGAGAGGATACCTGAGGAATGGAGAAGAAGTGTGTTAGTGCCGATCTTTAAGAATAAGGGTGACGTGCAGAGTTGCAGCAACTATAGGGGGATAAAGTTGATGAGCCATACAATGAAGCTATGGGAAACAGTAGTGGAAGCTAGGTTAAGGAAGGTAGTGGACATTTGTGAGCAGCAGTATGGCTTCATGCCCAGAAAGAGCACAACAGATGCAATTTTTGCTCTGAGAATTTTGATGGAGAAGTATAGGGATGGTCAGAGGGAGTTGCACTGTGTGTTTGTAGACTTGGAGAAAGCGTATGACAGGGTGCCAAGAGAAGAGCTGTGGTATTGTATGAGGAAGTCAGGAGTAGCAGAGAAGTATGTCAGAGTGGTGCAGGACATGTATGAGAGGAGCAGGACAGTGGTGAGGTGTGCTGTAGGTCAGACAGAGGAGTTAAAAGTGGAGGTGGGACTGCATCAGCGATCAGCTCTGAGCCCCTTCCTGCTAGGGTGCTATGGTGATGGACCAGTTGTCAGAGGAGGTCAGACAGGAGTCTCCTAGGAACGAGTACATCATAGGGACAGCTCATGTTGGGCGTTTGGGGGACAAAGTTAGGGAGGCCAGATTAAGATGGTTTGGACATGTTCAGAGGAGGGAGAGTGAGTATATTGGTAGGAGAATGTTGGACATGGAGCTGCCAGGCAGGAGGCAAAGAGGAGGTATATGGAGGTAATAAATGAGGATATGAAGCTAGTGGGTGCAAGTGTTGAGGATGCGGAAGATAGGGATAGGTGGAGAGAGATGATTCGCTGTGGCGACCCCTGAAGGGAAAAGCCAAAAGAAGAAGAACTCAGAAGCATATTATTTTCTTAGTAATAAAACCCATATGTAAACAATAAGGAAATATTTAATTGTATATTTATTCAAAGCAGTTATAACAGCTATTACCTGTTCTTTCATGATAATTAACAGTGCAGACTGTATTTAAATAACATTTATTACATATGTATAACATGATCAATCCAACAGTACATATTGTTGGTAAGTTCAGCAGAATTGTTACCTCATCTAGCAAATCCCAGTTTAACCCCTGGGACAACACAGCACCTGTACACCTGAATATTTATGCAGTTTCTCAATATTTTATGCATTCTGTGTAAACTCTAAAGAAATTCTCAGAACATCAGCAATATATGAAATACAAACCAGCCCATCTGACATTAACAACCATGCCCCAAACCACAGATATCACACTTTTTCCTCTTCTGAACTATAAACTCTTGACCTGTATAAACATTATGTATTGTGTTGAGTTGAGTGTATGTGATCTTCAGTGTTTTCCCACCTTGGCAATGTTTTACCAGCAGATGGAGACAAACACAATGATAGATTATTGTGGGTTTCTGGCACTGCCAGAGCCCTGAAAAATGACCTCGAGCAGGTTACTGGTGTGCAAATTTCTGACCAAAATGTTAGAAACAGACACCATGAGGGTGGCATAAGAGCTTGACATCCACTAGTGAGATATGTGCTCATAGCCCAGCACCATGCAGCTCCATTGGCATTTGCCAGAGAACATCAGAATTGGCAGGTCCATTATTGGCACCCTGTTCTCTGCACACAGTCTGGTAGTAGCATCAAAGACTGTCCAGGAGCTCACTGATGCCCTGATCCAAGTCTGGATGGAGATCCACCTAATTTCAATGTTTTACTTTGATTTTGGGTTGATGATTTTAATTGAATTTCAATTGACCATTGTCACATCATTTTGTTCTCAACAAATCATACAATTATAAAAGTAAAGATTTTCAATTTGAATATTCATTCTTCGAGATCCAATGTGAGATTTTAGTGTCCTCTCAATGTTTTGGGTAGTGTATTTACACCAATCAGGCATGACATTATGACCACCTGCCTAATATTGTGTTGGTCCCCCTTTTGCTGCCAAAACAGCCCTGACCCATCATGCACTGTGTATTCTGACACCTTTCTATCAGAACCAGCATTAACTTAATTTGAGCAACAGTAGCTCGTCTGTTGGATCGGATCACACGGGCCAGCCTTCACTCCCCACGTGTATGAATGAGCCTTGGCCACCCATGACCCTGTCGCCAGTTCACCACTGTTCCTTCCTTGGACCACTTTTAATAGATACTGACCATTGCAGACCGGGAACACCCCCAAGAGCTGCAGTTTTGGAGATGCACTGATCCAGTGGTCTAGCCATCACAATTTGGCCCTTGTCAAACTTGCTCAAATCCTTACGCTTGCCCATTTTTCCTGCTTCTAACACATCAACTTTGATGACAAAATGTTCACTTGCTGCCTAATATGTCCCACCCACTAACAGGTGCCATGATGAGGAGATAATCAGTCTTATTCACTTCACCTCTCACTGCTCAGAATCTTATGCCTGATCAGTGTATATTTACAGTTGTAAATAGACTTCTCCACCAGTAGAGGGCTCTAGCCGCCTGTGAATCCCACCATGACACCAAACATATATAATAGTCGTTCGTAATTATAACAAAATATGAATTAATTTGTAATTAATATTTTAGTGCGACAATGCAGCATTGTGGAAGTTTCATTGATGTTTTCATGTGACTGTCTATTTTTTGTTCCGGCAATACGTCGGACAGCTGTGCGGCGTTGAAGGACCCGCGGCCTCTCGGCCCTGCTGTCCGTTTTGTTCATTAGCTTGTGCTGCTTGTATACAGCAGGTTGGTGTGCTGACCAGGGGAGGGCTGAGTGTGTGTGTGTGTGTGTGTGTGTGTGTGAATGAGGCAACTGTCCGGAGTGTTGATTATTTTGGGATTAAGTGTAAACGAAAGCTGGAAGGAGAAGACAGCGCCACGGTTAGGACACACTTGTGGTCCGCTCAGGCAGAGCAGCAGCAGTGTGAAAAGCGGGCTTTTCTGAAAATGGAGTTGAGCAGTGAGGAGAGGCCAGGAGGCAGGCCCGAGGCCAAGCAGCCATAAGTTTAGCCATACAGCTAGCTAGCGGTTTTTTTAGCCGAGGTAAACAGGTTCAGCTACTGAGGCTAACGAGAAGCGATACAGTTCCTCCGTGTGATGACCATCTCTGCGGTCCGGGTCCGATAGCGATGTGTGACTTGTTGGTATTTTGTTATAGAGCCACTTTTGTTCATTTCAAATCTTTTAAACTTCTCTGAAATTTCCGTGGGCTCCAAGTTCTGCATTTCAGTCAAACTAGTCTGGACTGTACACGGCTAACTATTTTTATAGGCTGATAAAGCCTTTCCGGGTGTTTTTTATTATTATTATTATATTGTGACATTATTTAGTATATTTGTCGGATTTTCTCAGTTCCTGTAGACGGGACATCCTGACCTCAGCTCTGGACTTTTTAGTTTAGTGAGCAGCTCCAGCTTCGGCTTTGCTACACAAGCATGGAGGAAAATGACAACATGGACTATTTTTACCAGCAAGTTTTGCAGAAGGACGTGAGTCGGAGGCTGCAGCTCGGTCCAGACCTCATCGACTACCTGAGCGACCCTCAGCGATCCTGGGACGTGGAGCAGGACAAATCTCGCCTGGATAAAACCATAGACGAGCTGACGGGCTGGGTCAACTCCAGTAACTACAAGGTACACGCTCATTTCCTCCGTGGATGTCTGCTGCACTCATTCAGTGTGCTTTCAGGCTTGACCTGTGGGGTTTTTTGTTTAGATATGATTAGTTAACGGTAATCACTGCTGGTGTTTAGTTTTGACAAAAGCTATATCTCTAACCAAAGTGCCTTTTATATCTCATCTGATCACCTTTAAAATCTGGAACATTTATCATCTGTTCCTATGGCTCATTAGGAATGTTTTTTTCTAGATGCTGCTTGTTCAGGTTTCCTTCTGTCACTGCTGACATTTGGCCAGGTTTCACTGGACTAAGTGCACATTTTGCTTCGCAAGGGCTTCAGCTTCAAATAGACAAGCTGAACAGTGTTATATTATATCATATATAACGCTGGTTGATTCATTATTTTCAGTATTGATTTTTCTGTAAATGGAAACGGGGTGAGCATCTGAGGCTGGGGGATGGGACCAGGGCAGTATTGTTCTCTGGGTCTGGAGGAGACAGCGTTCATGTACACGCCTGTCTTTCATTTATAGATGATGAGGTTTTCTTTTTTTAAATACACACGATTCGATACTCAGAATCAAGACCAGTATCGACTTTAAACACTGGCTCAGATTTGATCTTTTTCAAGCTGATTCATGAGAGTCTGAGTTTTATGTAGAGAAATGGTGTAAGGAAATTATCTGGAATATTAGTTTTGTCCAAACATGTCATGTCGTTAATTTTGTATGGACGCCATGTACAGGCTTTCAGAAAGATAATGGTGAATTTTACCTTTTTATGATCTGACAAGTAGTAATAATCCCTGGTGATCTCTGAATTGACATGTTTACCAACATTCCTTTGTATTTTGTAGGAGCTGTAGGTTTAGGCCTTTTTCTGTTTAAAGATGGTTCAGGAGACTCCTTTCAACTATTGTCATATCTTGGCGAACCAAAACGAGACCAAGTGTTGGCCGAGTTTAAAATGCAAACCTTTTGCTTGCTTGACCACATGCTCTAATAGAGGTCAATATAACCAACTTGTATTAAAATCAAGTGTGTGTAATATATGTTTGAATTTTTAGTCTGACAACCGTGTGTATGTTTTGAAGACAGTCCCGTCCCTGTGACTGATACAGAGATATGTGAATTGATCATAATTGTTACAGTAGACCTATGGCAGCCTATTAACAGACTACAGTCAAGATATCTTATGCCATTGGAAAAAGACACCCATTGTATTTGCTGATATCTGTGTATATGTTGATATTGGTTGTATATTGAAACTGGAAGTATGAGATCAACTAATTGCAGTTCCTTTTGTTTGTAAATGTAATTTTCCCTTGTTATTGATGGCAAACTCATAATATTAGCTTGGAATTAACAATTTACTCTAAACTGTTGGTCCATGCGTATCTCTATGAACGCAGTGTTCGAACCAGCATCATTTCCATAGTCCATATTCTGATACTGAGGTGAAGCTTTGGTAGGTGAGATGTTTGTTTGTAGGAAATGGCTCTATGATGCATTTCCGTTATTACACCTAAATGTGTTTATTAGATTGCTCTGTGTAAAAAAAAATTCAGAAAAAAATCAAAACCAAATATAGTGTGGATTTCTCATTTCTCTGTACTCTCTGGCCTAGTAGAGTCTCGACACCTGCTGTTCTGTTATGCAGGTTTATCCTTGAACGCAGTGGTGGCTTCTAAGCCCGTCTGCCATGAATCGCATTATCCTTGTGAAGGGAAGTTACAGTGTCTCTTTATCAACTTAACGCAGGTGTTTTTGCTATCAAAGAAAGCTTAAGAGCTGATCATTTCACGTGTCAGAGGTGGAAGCTGTACAGCAGAATGGTAAATGATGCAAAATCAAGAGTCACAAGGCAAACCCTTGAGAAGTGAAGTGTTAAACATTTGATATTTGCGCTCGCATACTGTATATATTCCATTCATGATTTTAGATTTCTATTCAATATGAAGCATGTGAAACCTCAAATGTTTTGTTGGCAAAGCAGAGGTATTCACACGCAATTACCTGCCTGATCTCAGTCAGGATCCTCTTTGGATCCTTTGACTAAAATAGGTCATAACTGGAGCCGCAGGGATGTAGTGAATATTTGATTGTTTCTCTGGAATGTTAAATTCCATCCTGTACTGCCAAGAAACATATTGCAGCAATCCCAATGCAAGCCTCAAACACACACTCTCTCACACACAAATATTCAAAACATTTCTTCCAGACATAACATTTGTCTACAGATATATCCAGAAGTCACTTGGTTTTATATTGAATTTTATGAAATGCTGAATTTGCATTCTATTACCGTGGGAGGTGTTATATTTTTCTTTATGTGTTTACTTTGGCTTACCTTCCGTTGTGTGCATTTCAAACGTCTTTATGTAGGGAAAAATTAGTCTGCATTTTCAGACGATTTGTGTCTATCTGATTTCAGGTTGCGTTGTTGGGGATCGATATTGTAAGTGCATTTGTTGACCGGATGAGCGAACGCTTTCGAGGTTATGTGGGCACAGGTAAAGTGTGTTCTTGTACATATGACCGCATATCATGGATATGACTTGAAAACTTTATTAGAACAATGTGAAAATGATCCTTTTATAAGCCGTTTTCAGTAGAAAGGGGAATACCATAATGACTCAATACCCATAAGATGACATAATGTTCAGATGAATGCCACTCTCTCAGCTGTCTTGGCTGCCCTCCCTCTTTTTTACCAAGGAAACAGCTTGTTTTGTTAGTAACAGAGCAATCCCCCCCCACACATGGCCTCATTCCTCTCTGGAATCATAGACTACACAAGAGACTGAAAAAAAGGATACCAATGATCTAATCCAGTGGATCCTACCCCTGATCCTCAGTTACCTCTACCCTGTGCTTTAAATGTTTAAATGACCCTTGAATACTGTTTTTTGAGGTAGAAAATTCCTACTTAATCTCTCTCTCTCTCTCCCTCTCTTGCTCCCCCAACCCCCCTAGTGGTCCCTGCTTTAGTGGATCGTCTGGGTGATGGGAAAGATCAGGTACGAGATCAGGCACAGATGCTCATTCTCAAGCTAATGGAGGAGGCAGCCACTCCCATGGTTAGTAACTCTTCTTGCTGTCCCACTATCTTTGTGTTTCTTCACCCCCGAAAAGTGATACACAGTGAATAACAACAAACAAAACTGCATATACCTTCACTTCTCTTTCTGTGACCTCTAACAGCCCATCCTCCTTTTCTTGTTTTGTCTTGTTCCTGTTTCACTACACATAATGATTCATTCTCTTTCTATCTCTCTCTGTGCAGTACGTTTGGGAGCGGTTGATCCTTGGCTTCAAACACAAGAACTTCCGAAGCAGAGAAGGCTTGTGTCTGTGCATAGTCGCCACACTCAATGCGTGAGTCTTTCAACCTTCTCTGTTCTGTAGTGTGTGGCCTGAGGGGTGCACCAGGGGGCAGTGTGCTCCATAATCCTGCTGCTGAGTTCAAGAAGACACACTGAAGCAGTTTGGCGTGCACCAAGAGGGTGGAACGCTTTTGAATTTTGATAAGGCTACATATAAAATAGATGTTGAAGATACTAATGAACATCCAGAGCAAATTGTTCAGATACTTTTTGTAATTTCCATGTTTGTGGATTTGTGTGTGCATGTTTCTATAATGCATGCTGTATTAGTTCCACACGAACCACACTGCTCAAACTCTACACCTATATGTACTCTGTCATAGTCTTGGCACAAGCCCAGTAGTTTGAGGTAATCCTCTTACCTGTGTGCTTTTCTTAATGCATAGCTCCGTGTGTAGATCAACAACAAATGCAGGAGTTATTTATATATATATATATATATATATATATATATATATATATATATATATATATATATATATATATATATATATATACATATACATACATATATATATATATATATATATATATATATATATATATATATATATATATAATGTATGTATATGTGTATATATATATAATGTATGTGTATATAATATGAATGACCATGTGGCATAATAAAAGTACAGTAAATGATCTTAACACCCTCTAAGTTTTGAAAGGCAGTGTGAGTATACTATGAAAAAAGCACCATTTAAGGCTATATATGAATTCAGACATGCCATTCAAGCACCTAATTAGCTGATGATAAAATCTTTGGAAATACAGGCACATGCAAGTGTGCCAAAGACTCTATCTTGCTGATTGAAGATGTGAATATATCGAGTCAAAAATGCATGCATGGTTAATTTCTGTTTCAGCGACTTTATTAGTTACCTGTTCTTTTTGGCAAGTTCATAGAAGTAAAACTTTATAATAATTTCACAAGAGTTGTGAAAGATTCATTAAATCTATACACTGCTTAAGAAATGGTTTATAATGTTTGAAAAAAATCAATCTGTACAGTTATTATAGGTTTGAAAATTAAGATGCCTCACAAAAACTGTGATTTGAAATGTTGACATAAAATAAATTTCATTTGTGTCTATATTTCTGTGGTCCAAACCAAACAGGGCTACTAAAGCATGTGTGATTTCAGCTGAGGGTGTGGCTTCAGTTGTTGGACAGGAACCAATTTTTCATTACAACTTGCCTACCTACCTTTCATTTACCATGTGGGTAAATAGCTTCTTAGTCTGAAATGATTGTAGTAACTGTGATCCTCTTTGTCTTTCTGTTCCAGATATGGTGCCCAGCCACTGAGTCTGAGTAAATTTGTACCGCATTTGTGTACACTGTCAGGAGACCAGAACCCTCAAGTAAGAGTTTGTTTTTGTATGGGTTTTCTATGTTTCTGTTTGTACTGATGTTTGAGTGTTTAGTGCAGTGGGAGCTGCTGCTGGGAACCAGATCACCCAGTGAGAGCAGGATTACGGAGTAAGAAAGTGAGCTTGTAATTTGTGGGAGGGTTTGTAAAGGAAGGATAAATAATCAGGTGAATGGTAGGCCTTGAGGATGACATCTAATCTTTAGGTTAAACCCTCAGTAGGAGTTGGTAAAGTATGCCAGAAAGTGCAGGTCTGGGTGTGTTTGTGATGTTTCATCAGTTTATTTTGAATTCTGCATGTATTTGCAAATGTGTGTATCTTGCAGGTACGGGAGAGCGCTATAACAGCTCTGGTTGAGGTATATCGGCATGTAGGCGAGCGAGTGAGAGCAGACCTTGGCAAGAGAGGACTGCCAGCTGCACGGTCAGTCTGTTTCTGTGTTTTACTCATATGCACACACAAATCTCAGAAATGCATAGAATACAGTTACTTTTATATAGATGTTATGTTGTTTAGTGAATTCTGTTTTATTTATTTTGTTCTGTTTTATTTTATTTAGGTTCACTCAACACTTGTATCAAATGTATTTAGGTGAAGTATTATCTTCAAATAGCTAGGCCTACAGTAGATTAGGCAATACCACAGATTTTACCACCAACTTGGCCCTTTTTCCATTATGTTTATGTGCATCCATCAGCAGTTACTACTTTTGTTATATATTGTATTTATAGTGAGTCGACTTTTTAAGGATAAACCAGGATAAACAAATTTTCTTGTGTTTTCCATGGCATTCACCTACCAAGATTTTAGGAAATAAATTTAACCTCCACCTGTCATGTTAAGCTTGGAAATCTTGATCTGGATTCTTTAAACAGTAGAAATTATGGCACAACTAACAACAAACGTTTCTTGCTAAGCATCTAGGTCAAGTCCGGACAACCTATGGGACTAGATAGTATGTTTCAGTCAACATTCACCAATCACGCATAACATTCTGAGCAGTGATATGTGAGGTGAATAACACTGATTATCTCCTCATCATGGCACCTGTTAGTGGGTGGGATATATTAGGCAGCAAGTGAACATTTTGTCCTAAATGTTGATGTTAGAAGCAGGAAAAATGGGCAAGCGTAAGGATTTGAGTGAGTTTAACAAGGGCCAAATTGTGATGGCTAGACCACTGGATCAGTGCATCTCCAAAACTGCAGCTCTTGTGGGGTGTTCCCGGTCTGCTATGGTCAGTATCTATCAAAAGTATCCTTTAAGTCCTGTTAGTTTCCTGCAACTTACAGGACTTAAAGGATTTGCTACTAACATCTTGTTGCCAGATCCCACAGAACACCTTCAGGGATCTAGTGGAGTTCATGCCTCGATGGGTCAGGGCTGTATTGGCAGCAAAAGGGGGACCAACACAATATTAGGCAGGTGGTCATAATGTTATGCCTGATTTGTGTACCGTTTAATACAAATAGCAAAAAATAACAGCCAGTATTCAAAAGAATGTTTTTTGTGGTCAGAAGGAAGTAGAAAGAATGGGGACATTTGCACAAGCAGGTGATGGTTAAATAAAGCTCATGTGGCCCAAAAAGAAGTTGTGCTCTCACGAGTCAGACAGCAGTGTTAAAATGTGACTCGTAAGATTATAGTGTGCAAAGAACAGTAGCAATTACAGCTTAAACATGTTCGTTACATATGCACTGCATCACCTCAAGTGTATGTTGGTGTAGCAAAGAAATAGATAGCTCAGTAATGGAGAAACGCCACCACTGAATAGATGATATTTGCTATCATTATTAGCACAGCACTGACCCGGACAATGGGCCTGAAGTGTTCGGACACGGGCGATGAAATGTTCGACCTGAGTAAACCTGAAAAACAAGTGGAAATTTCTTTATTATATTGTTAGAGCCACTGTGCCAATAAAAATATTTAATAATATTTAATGTCCTTTGTTGATATGACATAATTTCTTATCATATTTAAATGATTACTTTTGTTTGTCTTCATTTTTGGGCTTGTGTTTTGGCTCAGTTTCTTTAATTTTTGTATCCTTTAATCTTTAAACTCTGACCTAGTGAACTGTAAGGATACCTTTTTGATGGACACCTTAAGCACTTGTGTACGTTGTACTGGATAAGTGTCTGACAGAAGCTGTCAACACAACAGCAATAAGCAATTTAACCTTAACAGTATATACCATATTTAAAAGAGCAGCACATTTAATTAGTGGAGTGGTAGAAATATCAGCGGTGTTGCTGGGAATTTTACAGGATCAGTGAATGTATCTGTGGTCAGTTGCATCATTGCTGTATCATTCACATCAGTGCAACAAACATCTACATGCCTGTATTATTGCTGTGCTGGGACTGGTCCACTATCTACCATAAAGTCAGCGGTAGTCTTATATTGTGTTTGAGATGAGGATTTTTCTACATAAAACACAAACGTTCTCAGATATTTCTGGATCGTAGGTTGAGTCACTCTCTACATTCTCTCTCTTGCAACGATAATCAATGCAAAACCCAGGCCTTTACATCTTCAGTCTAATGTGGATTTTGCAAGGTGATGCATGCCTGCTGTGGAGCTTTAGTGCTGATTTACAGAAATACTACAGGCTGGTTAATGTGGTGGGATTTATTCAGAGGATTGAGGGTTTTATTTATTTTGAGAGTATTGTAAGAAAAATAAAGTGGAGTGGAATCTGGGTTGGGGCAGTCTGTAGTTTCTTACAGTATGGAACACAAAGTTTAACACCACTGTGTAATGCTTTAGCTATTTATGACTTTCTTGTAAGTGTGTGTTTGTGTGAAGACTGCAGATCGACACCTTTGTCATATATATGTACGTGTTGTGTTCATGAGCACAAAACACTGCATTATTCTGTCTGTCTTGAACAATGCAGCTTCTCAAGAAGTTAAGAATGAATGTTAAGGATTTAGTAAAGTGGTGACTTTACTAAATGTATTCATGAGGCTTGGACTAATAGATTGAACATGCCACATACTGAAGTGTGGAATTTCCTATCGGGGCACTTTTGTCTGAAACAATCCTATTCTCAAACCTATTTCTTCTACTTTAACAACTTTTGTAGTAATGACAATAATATACACCATATCTGCTTTACCCTAAATAACATCATATACCTCTCATATGTTATGTTGGACCTCCTGTCCGGCTGTGACCTTTGGGAACGTGCATGTCCATGTGTTTTTGTCCTGCATAGTCGCGACTGAAATACTGCTGCATCATGACATACTGATATGGTATAATCTGATTATCCAGAAAATGAGGAGAGTACATGTGTATGCCGTTATACCTCTGGTTTCATGGAGTGCGTGCGTATTGGAAAGAAACTAGTGCATAGGGAAAGCGTGAGGATAACTGAGGAGGCGAAGAAACATCTCGTTGACTTGGTTACAGACTGAAAGGCTGGACTTACAGAACGTGCCAATCAAAACGAGAGTAAGGTTGAATGACGTGGGTAGACTGAAGGAAGCTGAAGGAGGGAGGAAGGACAGTATGTATGACAGTATGAGCAAGGGGTGTGTGTGTGTCTTGGGGGAGGGGCAGGCTCATTCGTCTTGTTTCCAAGCTGCTGTCCCCTCCCACTGGTGTGTGTTCCAATGAGGAGGCTATGTAAAGGGGAACTGAATCCCTTGGCTGTCACACACACACACTGCTATGCAGTTTCTCTGTCGTGTGCACACGCACATGCAGGATACTCAGTAGGAGTTTGCTGCTTTTTTTAACTCTCTTCACATACAAAGCAAGATCAAGATGTCTGTGCAGGTGGGTGGGATCATTTTTGCTCCCTGGCCCTTTTTAAAAAAACCCTTTCTTATGTTTGTCTTCACATTGCCGTTTTTGCTGTAGTGAGAGGGTTTAGCGTTTAGTGTTTATTAGCCCTGTTAGAGGCTTTCTGTTCGCTTTCTCCCTCTTTAACACCATTTTGGAGACAAAGGGTAAGAATTGCACAGGGGCTGCACTGAATAGGAACAGGGGAAGCGTCTGTGACTGTGTGCATGCGCGGTTTGTATTTCTGCGTATGCGAGGATAACATGGCTGATCCGTATCGTCTGTGATCATTTTAACAGACGTGCGCTCTGTCTTTCAGTACACCCTTGCAAGAATAAGCATGGAGTTGCACACCACACCGTGTGCAGAAACTCCTCCAGGCAATCAATTACATTTATTTCTTTCATTTTGGTTTGTCTTGATATGGGCTGAATACCGCATGCATTATTGCCTGTTGTTTTTTCTTCATGCCATCTTTTGCTTAATTTTAATATTGTTTGCAGCTTGCATCTATTTCCATTGGTTGAATGTGTTCTCTTTAAATGCTTTACAAATATTGCAGATGCTGTTGATACAATGTCAGTTTTCAGGATATGTTAAGGGCATATCCCACATGTTGAGGCGTTAAGATATCATGATGTGGATATTATTTATTTGTCTAAATATTAACAATATAACAATTGACACTACACACTTATTGAATGCCATACATGTGGGACTAATGAAATGCAGTAAAAATGCATGAGTATTGTGGTATGGTTTATGTTGATATAATATACCTATGTTTGGGTGTACAGCATGGGATAGATTTCTGTCTGATACCTGAGAAGCCCTGTGTGGAAGATAGTTTAGCTCCCATTTCAGTAATACATCAGTTCACCAGCTGATTTAAATAGATAGTAGTTACAAACAACTATTACCAGTCTAACTGCTTCCCAAAGGTAGACTGCATTCATCTGAGTGTATTCAAATACTGTAACTTTCTTTTTTTTTTAAGCATTTAATTAGAATATGTCAGATATATTGTTTAAATTTGTTTCTTGGTAAAGATAAACATGAAGTTAGCATTAGGGTTAAGTGTTATTATATTTTAATAGCTTTGAGATGCAGTAGAGAGCACAGCCTACCACTTTCAGCTTTGGTGCTCAGCTTTAGTACCACATCCATTAGGAGATGGGAGCTGTGTGACTACAGTGACTTGAAACTATAGCTGTCTCTGGAGAGCTGTTTATTTTTTTCAGTGGGCATTTGAGTGCCAAGGGTTTTAGGTGAACTGTTTTAAAAATGTTTTAGGGTTTTTTATTATTATTATTTATAGTTCTAAAGATCCTGAGTCAATCTTTCAGTGATTTCTTGGAGCTGTTAGAGCTGCACTGGCTGCATTGCTGAATAAGATTGTTTTAGCTTTGCATATTCGATTGTAATATTGACCTTTTTTTTTTTTTCATCCTGCGGGGTGTGGATTGTCTGGTGATAAATGTGTTCCTTAGTTGGAGTTTTCTGCTGTTGGGTGCAGGTTATATTGACAGTTTTCATGAATTGTACACTCACCTTGCCATCACCTTGGCAGACTTAACAGACTCTACTAAACATCACGGGAATCAGCGCTGTTTTATTCTCTGAGATGAGAATCAGACAGAAAGAACTGCACTTATGACACAAATAAATAATAATAGGACTTTGAGGTTTAAAAAAAAAAAAAAACTGTTTGTCATTTCTTTGGTGTTTAATTAAACTACTGAGTTAAGTGAGAGCTTTATAGAAAGATAAAATTGACATACTAAACATATCTAAAAATTTATAAATCCTACCCTACTTCAGTCAGGGTAGCTTTGCTTAAAATTGTTGTACAGGTTTTTTTCTTCAGACCAAAGGCCTTCCACAGTTGCATGAAAGTAAGACATTAATGATGCCAAAACATCACATAAGTGGCAGACAAGTGGCTCCCAGTGATGCCCCAGCAGTCCATGGGAGCAATGACGGGCACAAGCCAGTTGTGGGCGATTGTGAGCTCGGGATGCAGAAGAGAGGGAGATGATGTTTTCCCCTCGAGTGTGTGTTACACATCTCTGTGCTGCAGCTTGAGTTTGAAAAAAATGTGCTTGTGTTAATGTGTTTTGGAGAAAGCACATGATAGTCTTCACCCTCATTAGCTCTTATATGGTAGCTGTGCGTGGGAAGTGGCAGTTGAGGATAATCATCCAATACATTTAATGTTGTGTTTTAGCAGCTATAAACCTGTTCCTCACCTTCATTTCACTTTCTCTGTTCATTTTAATTGCAATTAAAAGTGCTGTATAGAGAAATCACAAAAAGCCCTACACCTTAAAGGTTTTCGAGATTTTATTTCTGCTGAAGTGCTTGCTTTATTTATTTGTTAGTCTTTTTCAACCCACTTAAGCTGCATATTCACCATACTAGACCCTAAGAATGAACACAGAATAATATATATAATATCATATAAACCTGTAATAGAGTAATAGCTTTAATATTAACCTGTTATAGAAAATTATTCAACACTTTCCACCCAGTCAAAAAATGAGAGTAGTGAATTCAAATAGTATAAGATATTATAATAGCAATGAAATAATTTGCTGTTAACTGGACATGAAATTTATAAAAAAAAAATTTGCCAGATTGCCATTTTATATTTTCAACAGAGTTTTATTATTTTTATTTTTTTTACAGCATGTTTGTGCTTGAACTGTTTGAACATTTTAGAGTGATTGAAGTAACACTGATATACAGGAAATGACCAATCATTTTCATTCAGTTTCTATGTTCTGAAAACACATTGCAACTGAAAACAATAATTCACTTGTGCAATACTTAAAATTACGCTGTGTTAATCATCAGAACGGTTAGCTTGAAATGAATCAATCTGAATTTACTTATGCCCTTTGGTGCATTGGTGGCTCAGTGGTAGGTTTCTCGCCTACCATGCGGAAGGGCCGGGTTCAGTTCCCAGCCAATGCCCAAACCCCAGCCACTGGATGCAGTGCCGGTCCCAAGCCTGGAAAAAATGGGAGGGTTGCATCAGGAACGGCACCCGGCGTAAAACCTGTGCCAAGTTGATGTGCGGACCAGTAGCAGTAGAACAGGGAGAAGCCGAAAGCAACTTAAGTCGAAACTTCAGGACTTATCAAAACCGTTAGCTTGAAATTAAACAATCTGAATTTACTTATGCCCTTTTCATTTATTTACCTATACAGCTAAAGTGGATCCAGAATTTTCTAATGGCAAATTAATACCACAGAGAATATTTCAGTGTATAGTATATAAAATGTACTCCCTCTCAGGAGGGTTTTCAGTGATTAGGTTAATTAGATTTGTACTTCTGTGTTAATATCTAACAGGATTTTTGTTGTTTGGTTTTATGATCACTCATCACTGACTGTCAACCTTTACGTATGTTGTCTATGTGGTCAGTAATATTCATGGCTTTGTCTTGTTTGTTTGTTTTTAATACAGATTGCAGAGCATTTTAGGCCGATTTGATGAAGTGTTGAACTCTGGAAACATGGCTCTCAGCCTGAGTCAAGGTAAGTCGAAGTTAAATGATGGATCTGTTGTTGTTGTTTAAGATTCCGTAAGTTCTTTCTCCAATCAAAAAAAATCTTTGTCAGATATTTTGCCATCTTTTATTTCTCTGGAACAAACACTGAATCCAAGCAGGATGTCACTCTGAATGGGTGAGCTTGGATTTGACCTTGGTCAGAGAGCAGCGTGGGAATTTGTTTTATTCAGGGGCAAATCACAAACCCAGATGCCCTGGATAAGCAGACAAGCACAGTCCAGGTTCTTTTATTATTTGGAGTTGACCAAGAAAAAGAAAAGAAAAAGCTATTCCCTATTGGTTATGCAAAAACTGTTTTTATTTATTTAGTATGTAGATGATTGAGCTTGAGTGATGCAGATCTCTGCTGGAACTTTTGCTTGCTCTTTGTGTCTAAATCCCACTGCCTATATTAACACATCAGTACACACATCGGCTGACTATTATATTTAATTGACTCGTCTATGTATATCGATGGCTTTTGTGGCTTATTTTGAAGGCATTTTGTACGTTGGTTATTAATATGTTTTGAGAAACCTAAAATGCTGTGCTGTGATGTGTGCTAGAGCTCACACAAACTCCCCAGCATCTACTTCTGCTCTTTCTAGCATGAAACAAAACTCCATCGTCCCCCGAGCCACATCTGTTCTTCCCCACAGGTTTCACCAAATGAAGGGTGGGCTGGCAATTAACTGTGTGTGGCTTAGTGTGTCTATAATCCTTTAGAAAAACGTGTCTGATATTTGTTCTCTGGAAATGGTTACTTAGCATTGTTTTTGCCTTAAAAATGTGGAGACATTTATGGAAATTGCTTTTGCTTTGGTTTTTTGTTGATGCATGTTGGGAGTAAAACTAAATCGGTGAATTGTAAGTAAATGTAGTTGATCAGCCAAAACGACGACGACAAAAAAAAAAATTATTTAATTTATACCACAGAACTGTTGAGTTTTCTCTAACACACCTCTGACAGTATTGTAGGATGTTGGGCAAATCACGTGGATATATTAATGATCTTCTGATACGTTATCATTCCTTGAGTAACAACTGTGTCAATAGGATCTGCACTGTGGATGCTCTACATAATTCTCTCCTATTAATAAACTGATTAAAAATAGTATTTAATACTGAAAAATGGGTGATATGAAACTTTCTGTTTATTTAATATTTATAAAATGAGTCTCTTAGCAGTAAATCATATAAGCCTTTCCTGACAGTAAAGTCTTTAGGAAAGTGAGCGTGCCAGTTTCTTTGTAAAATGACTTGAGTAACAAAAAGGAACAGAAAGGTTAGTGAAGGAAAAGACTGTTTTTAGCTGTTTTTGGCAATTATGTAATTGATAACACGAACTAACCTACCTCACAGATGCTCTAGACATTTAGATGTACCTTTAAATCATTTAAAATCATGACATGTTGATTAAACTAAACACCGGCTAGTTACTCTAAAACTGTGGAGCAAAACATGGTGTAATAGGGAAAAAAAATCAACTTTGGGGTGATGTGATTTCCACAAGAGGTGATTGTTTCCACGGATTATTAAATGTTCAATGCCATATGAACTGAAATGCAGAAGTCACTAGTCGAAATACATTTCATAATATTCTGAAGTAGCTGCTGTCACTTTTGTCTAATTTGGACAGAGTTGGAGAAGAGGCATAGTTATTCAGTAAAGTCCAGTAAGCTGCAGGAGGGGGAAGAGGGTTGGCGAGAGCTGTGCCTGTCACTGCTTTCCCTGACACTGTGTGTGTGTGTGTGTGTGTATGAGAGAGGGAGAAAGAGAGAGTGAATGAAAGAGCCATCTCTTCTCAGAAGCAGTGTAGCCATGGCATGCTGATGATGGTGCTGGTGAGTGTATATGCATTTGCGTTGTGTGATGGCGATGCAGAATCGTTATGAAAGTTACGGTGAGAGTGTGTGGTGGAGTGCACAGAGCTGCTTATGGATGTCTCTCCTTTCTGTCTAGTTTTTAGCTGAGAAGATGGTCTGATTGTAGCCTCCATTCTGTGGGTTTAAATGTGAAATTAGAAAGCTTTTCTTTATATTGTAGTGAGTGTCTTGCCTGTTGCTTCAACTTGTACTGCAGTTCTTATTAATTTTAGGATATTTTCATGAGTCTGTGAATGTCTGTCATAGACATGTTTGTTTCTGCGTCAGTGGCTTTCGTCCACGCAGAAAAAAAGTTTCCAGGCCATCTCGCTGTCACAGCCATGTGCTTTTAAATGTTCTCTTTTTGTGGTCTGAAAATGGAACTGCTTTAAAATGTGTGTCTGTAGGTTATATTCTGACGGTGTATGTAAATCTTTTACCCTGTGTGTGTGTGTGTGCGCATGTTGTATTTTCCTGTGGATGACCTCATTAACAGATCAGATTAAATTGCTAGGTACTGCATAGAAAGCAGACCTCCAGCTTTAAACACAACCACCAACATGTACCATCTTGGAGCAGTTGTGCATCATAGTCTCCTCTCTAGCATGGTTTTTGTTTGATGGTATTCTTAGACCCTGACCTATTTGGACTAGTATGAGGATATGTTTTCTGATTTGTGCCAGCAGTTTAAGAACTAGATGTTCGTAACGTTATAATATTCATTATAAATAGTTATATTTTCTCTATTTTTAAAATGTATCATGGTTGGATTTCACATAAACTTTCAGCAAGGAACGGTTTCAAGCTGCTTTCTCTCTATTATTTAGAGTTTTCTTGCTGCATCACTGCTTGTAATATGATATTTCAGTATTCATTTTGATCATGCAAGTTATTCTTGAATACAGTTTTTCATTACCAAGTTGTGATATCCACACTGCTTTTGAATTAAATCCCTATTGCATGAGGCATATGGACTCCTGCTGTTGTCATAGAAACAGCCTTTGGAGACGTGCCGGCTTCCCCGCCCCTGCTCTTTTCTCCTTTTTTTTCTCCTTTTTCTCCTTCACCCAATATCCACTTTCTCAGCCCCTTACCGACTTTAATCTTTCTCATCCGCTCTCTTTATCCTTTCCGTGATTCGTGTTTCTTTATTTGGTTTGTTTGGACACGCCCTTCTGGGCAGACAAAGGTGGATTATTCGAGTATGCTAATAATGCTATTGCCACAGCTTGAAACACAGAGGTCTTTCATGGCCTGGTAGAAGGATCAGCATTAGTAATGTTGACAGCCCCTGACCTAGAATTGGGGTCACAGAAGAACACACACACACACACACACACACACACACACACACACACACACACACACACATTTATAAAAAGCATGTCTCATTGCTAGGGGTGTGGCTGGCTTTTCAGCCGTTGTCAACCAATTGTCCAGGGCACGCTCTTCTCTGCTTATCATCTCGTGTGTGTGTGTGTGTGTGTGTGTGTGTGTGTGTGTGTGTGTGTTGGTTTACTAATACAGCAGTGTCCGTATTGATGCTAATTAGCTTAGCTTATCCAGACAAAATGAGCTCGTTTATATTCACTGAGCATCCTTCAATCTTCAAGCTCACTGGCTGGTAAAAGGTGATGTCATCACTCTTCTGATTGGTTCTTTGAAGATCATGTGAAGGAGGATTTGTGCGGTGTGCGGAAGGGAGGAGGCTGAGGGAGAGAAAGAAGTAAAGGTGTGTGTGTGTGTGTGTGTGACAGTGAGAGAGAGAGAGTGCGATCGAGTGAGATGATGATGATGGACTGTAGGGTGGAGGTTCCTCTGGATCCTGCTATGTTTTCTTCACACTTTTTGTCACTGAAGTGACCTGCTGCCATGTGAGCGTCAGTTTGGGCATTGACACGAGAGAGAGAGAGGTTGCAAGACCGCTGTCAGGCATGAGGCGCCTCATCTGTAAAAGCATCTGTGACTGTAAGTGTTCCTTCCAGAATGCATCTGTGTGTGTGCTGAGTGTATGGAGTAGTGAAACGCTTAGTGTGTATCGATCGTGGAATAGGGTGTTGTCCTGCAATTGTTGCCATGGAGAACAGAGCACCGGTTATTCAAGCTCTTGGATGCCTGCATTCCGCTATCTGTGTGTTTGCTTCGCACAGCCGGATTGTGTAGGCGTGTGGGGGATGTTTGAGATATAGCAGCAGTCCTCTTTGTTTAGCTCAGTGTGATTATGAGTGTAGAGTGTAAATTATAAGCTGGAATTGTCATAGATTGGCTTTAATGAGGGTCTGGGCTTGAAATTGACCGTGTTCTGAACTCTGTCTATTCCAGGATTATTAGACTCTGGGAGGGCCACATCCATTTAGAGATTTGTTTTTGTTTTCTTTTAGTCCAGCTAATTCGTATTTATGAAAGCTTGAATAATTATCTGAAGGTTGAATCAGGTGTGTAGATTGTGAACTCTGCAGTGGTGAGCCCCAGCAGCCTGCCTTTCTGTTTGCTTAAAATGATCAAGAAAGCTTTCAGGTTAGTATTTTGTTTAATATATTTTCCAAGCACATGTTAATTAGAGATCAGGTCATGCTGCTGCTTCATTCACATCTATATGTTATGATTGCAATATGCATTGCAGTACAGTAAACACACAGAGAAGTCTTGGGGTGGACAGATGATAAATGAAACCCAGCAAGACAAATGAAAGCCCTGGTTGCTTTAGTTGCCTGGAAATCTAACTGACTAGGGTTAAAAGTTGATAACTAATGTAATGCTACATTATGGTGAACTAAGTTAAGTGCATTAATGCAGACTAAGGAAAGGATGACTCTGTGTAGCCCTGACAAAGTTTCTGATGTAGCACGCCATGTTTATGGCGTTGGAAAAAATATCGGTAAATTGATGGCTACCATTTTAGCTACACATGCCGATGTTTTGTTTTAGCACCGCACGTAAGATATTAATGATGTCTGGTGGAAATTTTTACATGCAGCTTCAATGTGCTGTAATGGTATGTTGTGCTAGCCGGAGTGTCTTGCTGTATAACAGCTTTATGCTGCACTTTTTGTTCAGGTTTGTTGGATGTTTTCACATACATGTGCGTTCCTGATTTCTGAAAAGATCTGTTTGTACACATTAAATAATGCACATGATAAACAAGCTCCACCATCAACCAGATTAGTTAAATCACGCCACGTAAATATCAATTGAAATTTTTTTGCTTTGTGTAACTCTCTAGAGAATGGCATACATTTTTTTTTTTTTCCCCTTATTATTTAAAAAGAATAGGTTTCTGAATCAACTTGTCCACCAGGAAACAAGGAATTAAAAACAAACAAAAACAAAAGAAACCCTAAGAGCCCAGATACAAAGCCCGCTTGCCCCGGCTTCCAGGCTGCGGATTGTCCACACTTGAACCTGTATCGATTTCACTGACGGTTTATAGATCATGTTAGTGCTACAATATACTGAACCATTAAATTAATTCTGGAAGCTCTTAGAATAATCCTAAATCCAGTAACAAATTATGGTTTGCATATTTCATATGATGATGTAATGGCACAGTTATTAAAGCCTTTATGAGGCTAAATACTGGACCAGTATTTAATTTTGGTGTAAATACGAACCTACTTTGTTTTAAATGTTTGACGTGTATTTTAATGCCGTCTTTGTTTTCGTTCAGATCGTAGCTTTGATGACGATGACTCGGTGGATGGTAGCCGGCCCTCCTCAGCACAGGCAGCTTTCAAAGTTCCCAAAGTGCCGAAGAAACCTGCAGATTCAGCCAGCAGTTCCAGAAGACCCAGTGCTACTGGAGCCACCAAAATGAGTAAGCACTTGATTCACCATCATGCACAGAAAAGTTGAAATATCAGAAATTGAGGGGTTAGCAGTCTTCATCGGAAGGCAAAGTAGCACGGAAATTACAAGGCTGTCACAGAGGTGCAGTTGGCCCTGGGTTCTTCCGCTTGGTGCTTTAGCAAAACTCCTAATCCCAAACTGCACAAAGTCTGCTCTGAGATTCAAGCCTGATTTCCAGTTGATGAGAGAAGCCATTTGTACTAGTGGAACAGGTTACACTGATGATACAGCACTAGCTATTATCTTTCCTTGAAAGCCTGCCTGAAAGGCCATTCTTTAGCAATGAAATTATGGATAAATTGTGTTAGAAGAAAGTTTCATGACTAAAACAAAATGTTTTATACATCATCTCAATCGCCTTTCACTCAATATTAAAGAGATCCATAACTATACACTTTAGCATTCCAAGGTTATTGTATAATAATAATAATAATAATAATAATAATAATTTTTATATACATATATACACCCTAAACTCATCTCGGGCAGTTTAGACACCCTTGAAACCGTTAAACCTAAATGTACTTGTGAGTTTACTATATGCAAAAGCATTTTTCATATAGCTTCACTTTCAACACTGACGTCCAACAAAAAACTGGAGCCTGTGTGTGTGGTTAGTACTGGACGTGGGCGTGTTATTATGCAGCTTGTTTAGTTAATAGTGTGTATTTGTGTATTTAGAAAATGTGTATTTAATCCTACACTGACCACTAGGCTGTGTCTGTTTTAGTAATGTGTTTATTCTGTAGTACATCAGCTGAAAGAGCTACAGATATCCTGGATGAAAGCGGGGTAGTCTTTGATGCAAGGTTATTATGACTGTGTACCTGTGGTTCAGCCAATTGCACATGTACAGAGCTGCAAGCGGGGACAGGCAGTGACTTATAATCCTGTTCCAGAGAACACTGAAGGTTTAACAGAGAGAACTAGAACAGAAATAGGTCCCAGGAAAGTACAGGAGATTTTTTATCCAAACTGACTTATAGTTGGTGCAGTTGAGGGTTAAAGAACCCAAGTGTGACAGCTTGACCATTCTGAGATTTAAACTCATAATTTTCCAATCAGTTACTCAAAGGTTTAACCACTGTGCTCCAGAAAGAGATGATTGAAGAGACGGGTTGGAAGTCAACCTCCGGGTGATTTTTTGAAGATAATTGGTTGAACTCGCTTCATGAATAAAGAAAATCTGACCTAATCAATGTGCTACAGACTCAAAGGATCAAATGACGTTTTTTTTTCTTTCTTTAGACTTTTAGATGAATAATTCCTCTTTTTCTCTTTGTTACTCTGCTAGGAAACTTTAGGACACAACAGGATTTAGGTCTAAATCCTGAAGTGCTGTTATAGTACTGATTTAGAATACATTTTCTCAGCAATAGTGTTTAACAATATTACCTTGTGAAGATATTCTTATTGTATTGTATCATGACCATCATTATAAAAGGCTCATTCAGAATTTGCCTTTATAGTGGTTGTTATAAACACAATAGCGGTGGGAGTATGACAGAAAAATATCAAATGTTACAGATTTATATTTACCACACTCCCCCACAGCTACATAATATTTTTCAAACAGCCATCATGTTTAAAGAATGTCAGGATTAATGTTGTTGTGCTAGAACAATGAACTGCTAATCGATGTCAAAGGTGAGTTGAGGATAATCCTGCTCAGCTGCTCTTTTTTAGCTAGTATATGAAATGCCTGGGGGAAAGCACCACAGTGGCTGCTTTGGCCAGATGCCTACATACTTGTGGTTGTTAAAACATGTGATAGACAATATATGTAGACTTAGTATACATTATCACTTTCTGATATGTTGTGTATAATATATATGTTGGTCATATGTGTGTTCTTTCCAAGAGTTTTTGACATTTATAAACCCCTCAGGGCTGCAAGTCTTTTAGTCAGAATTTGCAGTTTCTGTTAATGGCCTGGTGTTTATGCTGAAACTCGTTGCTTGCTTTGCATTTCATTGAAGGTAAAAAGGCCTACGTAAACTCCTCCCCCACACAGAATTTGATCAGGTTTAATGACCAAGCCTCTTCAGCTGACGTTTGTTGATAGCACGCTCTTTAGTCCATCTCCCTGGCTGTGCTGCCCATCACATGCACACTCAGGGGTTGCTTCCCCTCAGGACCTGAGATTGACAGCTCTTTAATGCACAGACAAGATGTCCAAGCTGTATGTGTGTGTTTATTGAAGGAGGTTTGCCACATGTGCATTTTGAAGCTTTTGGTGTAAGCACTTCTTTTTAACAAAATTATTATTTTAAATCAAAATTTCAAACTATTTGAGCCTTCATTTCAAGTGTTTATGCCAGTTTCAGCCCATAACACAATGCAGCCAGGCAGTGACAATGACCTCTACTTCCAAATATGACATGCAGAACAGAGGGAACCCCTCTCTTGGCCTTGCGATGGTTTCCATAGCAACACTTCAGTGTGCTCAGTTGCTATGGAAACAGCCGCAACTGCCACTAACCTCTATTTGAGGAGGCACGATTAAAAATGAGTTTTCCCTTTGACAGTGTGTGTGATTTCAAGGAGTGGGGAGAAACTTTAGATATAAACAAAATACTCTCTTGAAAGGTTCTGCATTGATGCCTAAAAATCAACCTCACCCCCTGTTTTCCAGCATAAGCGTATTATTCTATTAAGATGAATGAAAACGACCAGTTCTCATACAAGAAGAAAATACAGGCCTAAAAAATTAAAATGTGAGCTTCATCTTGAATAGTCTTAGAATAACATTAAGGTACTCTCAGAAGAAATGTATAAAAAAAATTGAGTTGCTTGTAAATCTCAATCAGACTCAATGGCTTTTACAACTAGAATCTAACAGATGCCTTCTCTACAGGTGTGTCTAAAGAGGGAGCTGGTGCTATAGATGAGGAGGACTTTATTAAAGCATTCACAGATGTCCCCACTGTTCAGGTGAGACACACACACACACATTTCTTTGGCTGCAAATACTAAAAGGTTGATATGGAGAATCTTAAATTTCTAAGTAACTCCTCAAAGCCTGTGTGAAATGTGTCTAATGATGTGTGGTGTAAGTGACACTCTTTTCTCCTTTATCCTGTAGATCTATTCCACGCGTGATCTGGAGGATAATCTGAACAAGATCCGAGAGATTCTCTCCGATGATAAACATGACTGGGATCAGAGAGCTAACGCAGTGAGTGTTTCTTTGACACGTACATGTTCAGGATATCTGCTTATTATGAGATTACAAAGATATATATATATATATATATATATATATATATATATATATATATATATATATATATATATATATATATATATATATATATATATATACACACACACACATACACAGGCAACTACTCAGGCATTTAGGCTCTCTTGTTGACTGCAAGAAAAATCATGCATTTACAGCTAGTCATGATTATATCACATGAATAGCCAAGTTTAAGCACTAATTATTGAGTATGTGAGGAAAATTATAAATTTCCCATCTCAGTTAAATAGATTTTTGTAAATACGTGTTTGACAGACACGCCTGGACCCTATTTAAACAGCAGATACTGGACCTGGTTAAAATTTAAGAGCAACAATGAAAATATATTTGGATTATTTTGTGATGAAATTGGCTTCATGTTTGTAGTATTGTTATAAACTATCCATTTACTATGCCAGTGAATGAAAAAAAACAAATGAAGTACAGCATCCATTTCAAAATGAAAATTGAGCAGTTTCCATGTTTCATGCATGGTGCTAAACTGACTTAGTATGCAAACCCAAGGTATCTGATCTGTGTCTGTTATATAGGCTTTTAAGGTAGATTTAGTGCATTTTATGTATAAAATGTACAAAAATGCATCTTATTTCCTTGTCCGTCATATCTATGCGTCCGCTTGTGCGCACATGTGAATAAAAAACGTCCACTCCCTAGAATTTTAAGTCTAACGCACACTTCTGACCACACTAGTGCTGTTATGTGTGTCAGAATATTTTTTTCCCAGATTTTATTTTTTATATTTTCTGACCGTCTTTTTTTGGTTATTTGTTATGCTCTATGCTCACATAACAATTTCAGTGTTGGTGCCATAAATCGTTAACTAGGTATTTGAATACTCATATACACCTGTAGCACGCGCACACACACAACATATCGCGATTGTAATAAGATCAGATCAGACACAGCACTTCCAGAAGTCTTGCGTTGTGATAGCAATCTCAGGCAGGTATAAACACAGTGTGTAGAGAAGGTAGCTGGCTAAAGATATTGGTTTAAAAAAAAAAAAAAGACGTGTTATTATATAGCAAAAGGCACCAGCTTAACTTTGTCATTCATTCATTCATTGTCTACCGCTTATCCGATCTACACTCGGGTCACGGGGAGCCTGTGCCTATCTCAGGCGTCATCGGGCATCAAGGCAGGATACACCCTGGACGGAGTGCCAACCCATCGCAGGGCACACACACACTCTCATTCACTCACGCAATCACACACTACGGACAATTTAGAGATGCCAATCAACCTACAATGCATGTCTTTGGACCGGGGGAGGAAACCGGAGTACCCGGAGGAAACCCCCGAGGCACGGGGAGAACATGCAAACTCCACACACACATGGCGGAGGCGGGAATCGAACCCCCAAGCCTGGAGGTGTGAGGCAAACGTGCAAACCACCAAGCCACCGTGCCCCCCTTAACTTTGTCATGTCATATAAAATGATTACTGGTGAACCCCTACCATAACTAGCTCATTCACATGTTGCATAGAAGCGCTAAGGCCAAGTAGGTCATGTAAACATTATACATACCAGGTGTAAATGCAATATCATGTCATCTTGATTGCATGCAGATTTCATTTTTGTAACATTTTATTTATTTATCCAATTTATTCATTTGCATTTTTCACTATATAATCTATGTCTCGCCCTTATCACAGCAGATAATAAATTCAGGAGGGTAAAGTTTAAAGACCTTGAGTCAGTTGCACTCCGGGGTCCCTACGGAGCACACGTGTAAATGGTACTCTATGAGAAGTGTTTGTGTGTGTTTGAGTAATTTGTGTCTGTGCGCTCCTGTTCCTTGAAGATTTCAATCTCTTTGCTGGGTATTACTGAATGTGCTACTTGGTACATCGTAATGTCATCTAAAGTGTAAGGTAGTTTCTTTTCTATGGTCCAGAACAAAAGCAGGTGAGACATGAGGAGTTTTTCCACACTGTATTGTTTTCATGAGAAAACCTCAAGCGTAGTACAAGTTTCAGATTTCCCAGAAGGCTGTTGTAATGACTGTAATCATCACCCTGTTGGCTGTAAAGACGACTGGAAATTCTCCAAATAGTCCACATTTTCACATCTGCTCTTTCAGTATAAGCCTATGTGTTTGTTTGGACTTGTATGTTAACTGAACTCTCTCTTTCCTATCAGTTGAAGAAGTTCCGATCTCTGCTGGTCGCAGGGGCAAAAAACCACGACTGTTTCTACCAGCACCTGCGCTTACTGGATGGAGCGTTTAAGCTTTCAGCTAAGGACCTGCGATCGCAGGTGGTGCGAGAGGCCTGCATCACTGTGGCGTGAGTGACAGATTTGAAGGCTTTATTTCAGAGCTGCCGCTCTACTCAGCTTGTTGAGATCACTTTTCCCTTAGTCATCTAATTAAGGGGTTAAAAATAAGTGGCAGCATAGAAACAGCATGTTCGATAAGTGAAGATTAGTGAACATTTGAAGGGGTTTTTTCCCCGTTTCATTGTGATTTGTCAGCAATGTTTGTCAACTTATGTGTTGTAGCTTATGTGGTAGCTTAGTGGTTGTGGGGGTGGACTCCTGCTCAGAAGCTTGTGAGTTTGAATCCCAGGTCCACCAAGCTGCCACAGCTGGGCCCTTGAGTAAGGCCATTAACCCTCAATTAATCAGTTGTATAAAATGAGATAAAACGTAAGTCGCTCTGGATAAGGGTGTCTGCCAAATGCCAGAAATGTAAATGTGTCTGTAATAAAATTTTGTTGTTGTCTGTAGGCACCTGTCCACAGTGTTGGGGAATAAATTTGACCATGGAGCAGAGGCCATCGTTCCTGTGTTGTTTAACCTTATTCCCAACTGTGCGAAAGTAATGGCGTCTTCTGGTATAGCAGCAATTCGTATCATTATACGGGTGAGGAATCCTCAGTATTAATGAGTGTAAATGTGTTTGATAAGCACACGTTCATTTGCCTCAACAGCCATAACGGCATGTCCAGATTACCACAACAATTTTCCACCTTTTACCAAAGACATTTTCTTAATATATTAGCAAATGTCATGTACATATAATCATTTTGTATATCACATTTAATACATAAATGTAATGTTGTGAAACATCTCTGAGACAAGTTAGTTCCTGTTATCACTTGGCAGCTATAAGCAGTAGTTCCCCCACTAGAGGAAACTCTGTTTCCTCTATCTTGAAGTTAATGAGACAAAAAAAACATGAAGCATGTCATGTTATGAAGACCGTGGAAAAACCCTTGGTGAAATACCTACAAAGTGCTGATACCGGTGACTCCTTCTATCAGTGTTAAATACAACTCTGTTGTTAAGCTTAGATTATTTGGAGCATCTGCCCTAAAAGTCACTTTGAATTAGTCATTGTAGAAACCGTAACATTCAAATGAGCACTTATAAACTAATATAAACCAATGATTTTAATTACATCATCAGAGCTGCTGTTACAGAGAATTATTCAACACTACCTCGCCTATCATGCGGAAGGCCCGGGTTCAATTCCCAGCCAATGCCCAAACCCCAGCCACTGGATGCAGTGCCGGTCCCAAGCCCGGAAATCCAGCGTAAAACCTGTGCCAGTTGTGCGGACCAGTTGGTCCGCTGTGGCGACCCCGTACAGGGAGCAGCCGAAAGCAACTTCATTCAACACCACCCAATTAATCAGAACTGAGAATTCAACAGTACTGGTTTATAAATTAATTTCATTTTTTTTCTGATGCCTGAGGACAACATGAGAAAATATGTAGTGCCAATAAAAAACATTACAGTATATATGAGAAAACATAAAGATAAATGCCGGAAAGCTATTAAATTAAAAGGAAATGATTAACCAGAACAGATTTAAGAGCCTATTCAACACCTATATAGATAAATGCAGTCAAGCGTGCAGTTTTGATGCTTTTTGACTGTTTATATGTTTTGTTGGCAGCATACACATGTGCCACGGCTCATTCCTCTCATCACAGGAAACTGCACTTCAAAATCTGTGGCTGTAAGGAGGTGAGAAAACACCAGCACCACTCAACACCAATCATGTGCTAAACACTAATTGTGTGCAATTACCTCATTACAAACTTTCTCACCCTAACCCTTTCCCCCCACCCCCTTTAGACGCTGTTATGAATTCTTGGATATGCTACTGCAGGAGTGGCAGACACACTCTCTGGAGAGGTATGAAGAAAGAGAAACTAAAGGGATTTTTTAAAGTTTCTAGCACTTCTTTATGTCCACTCTTTCTCTCTCTCTGTCTGTCTCAGGCATGCAGCTGTTTTGGTGGACAGCATAAAGAAGGGAATCAGAGATGCTGACTCAGAGGCTCGAGTGGAGGCTAGAAAGTATGATTAACTTCAGTGGCCTGAAAATGATCCACATCTCCAACTCAGTTTGAATTAATGTAGAAATATTGATTTATTTCTCAGGGCCTACTGGGGGCTACGGTCTCATTTCCCCACCGAGGCGGAGTCTCTGTATAACTCGTTAGAGTCGTCCTATCAGAAGACTCTTCAGTCATGTTTGAAGAGTTCGGGCAGTGTGGCATCACTCCCACAATCGGATCGCTCCTCCTCCAGCTCGCAGGAAAGTCTCAAGTAAGTAACACACACACATACAGGACTTTAACAACAGTGCATCATTAGGCAATTTTCCTGAAACCAGCTGAAATCTGAGATTACTTTTCCAGTAATTTGAGAGAAGTCAGTACAGTGATGACTGTAAAATTGTCATTATATTGCTCAAGAGAGTTTGATACAACTTTATTCCTTTATCTGGACAACTGTTTGGTCAATATTTGTCAGCAAATATTTGTCAACAATTGGATAAGAGGATCTCGCATTTCAGCAAGGATAAGGACTGTAGTGAAAGAGCCTCACAATGTGGTACTGTCTATAGTGCTATTGTTTTATTTCTCAAGCAAACTTTTGCTTACATGTCACTTTCATCCAGCAGTTGAAAAAGATTTGTATCATCTGATCAATCTTTTTTTCTTTTTTTTTTGTAGTCGACCATTGACTTCAAAGTGGTCGGCTGCCCCAGGCAGAGGTGAGCTGTCAATATGATAATATAAACTGTTGTGTCTCATTTTTTGTTTAAATGTTTAATACATAGAGTAAATCTCATATGAGTAATTGTTGTTTAATTATTTTTTATGTGCTTTTTTTCTCAGTTCCAGCCAGCTCTAAATCATCAGGCTCACCAGGTTCATTGCAGCGATCTCGGAGTGATGTGGATGTAAATGCAGCAGCCAGTGCTAAGGCCAGATATGGTGGACAGGCGGGAGGAGCTGGGCGTCTCACTACGGCTTTACCACCAGGCACCTATGCCTCACTAGGTACCTGCTCCGAAACACTCAGGGCCCTCATTAGGACTGACCCCATACTTGGAAGAGGAAAGCTGAAACACCCTTTCACCTCTTTCTCAAACTCACACATCTCTCCTTTCTCTCTCTGCGAATATGTTCTTCAGTTTACTCCCTTACTTGGAATTAAGTGATCTGAAGTATGTCAGATTCTTTAAAGTTGTGTGTGCGCATGTGTCTGGAGTGTGTGTGTTTGCGTGTATGCGCATACACATTTCTCTCTAACTGGTTTGCTGTGCTCCTCTCTCTCTCTTCTCTGGCTTAAAGATGATGCCTCTGATAAGGATGGTAAGATCATATCGTAGACGTCCTGTCCACCCATCTGCTTTAGCTTATCTGTTCTTCCATTCTTTCTTTGTCTCTCTTTGTAATGTTCACCTGTTTCACACTTTTGGCATTCGTGTCCTCATGTTCTCTTGCTTTTTGGTGGACCTTTGCAGATCTTTCACACCTCCACATACAGTCTGATTAGAAGACACACATGCATATAAAACACACCAGAGTTTCAGAGTCTCTTTCTAACGGAGACCATTATGTTCGTAGCTCATAGACCTCTGTGTCACCTGTTAGTCTAGCAGCTTTCTGGTGCAAATCCATATCACTGTAGTATGATTGTGCTCTCCTTGTTCTTGTTTGTGCTGCACTGTTGCTGCACCCTGCTGGAGAGGAGCAGTACCGCAGACTCTAGCTTCAGACTGTAACTGAGACTGTGATTGTGAATTCCACTCAGCTGCTTAATCTGGAAGTCCTCCATTCATTTTTATTTTTCTAATGCTTTCTTCAGTCTGCCTACTCAAGCTTGGTGCTAATTGTCAGTTAACCTGTGTATCTAACACTGGATTTATCCCGCTGCCAGCAAGAGACTGTCAAATGATTTCAATTCTGAATTAATTGATTGTACTATTTTTTATAGTTAATCATGATTATTTAAATTGGTCTAATTTGACCCAACATTACATATTTTCAAAGGCTTTGGCATGCTAGTGCCCTGTAATTTCTATGGATATGTTAGAGAATTGTCAAAAGCATCATACTGAGAGTCCTAAACATGTTTTCCATCTATACTTTTCTTTTCAGTACAGTCACAACCTATTTTTCTGAGGTCGTTGTGGTTACCCATCAACATGCAATAGCATGCATTTAAGATTCCGGTCACAATTCTATCAAATAGCACATTAACATATCATAAATAACATTGACAGTGTGACATGTACAGAGCAGGATGATTAATGTTCGAGAGATTTTTAAATTGACAAACAAATTTGTATGTATTGGCTGGATTTTGTCAGAGACTGATGGCTTAGAAAGGTAAATGTGTGTGTCTGTGCATTTTCAGGACGACTACGTACTAAGCAGCCGTTGTCAACTCCTTCAGGAATGAGCAGCAGTCAGGTGGACTCAAGGGCCCGGAGCCGAACAAAGATGGTATCTCAGTCCCAGCGTACGTATTTGCCCATGCACATCGCTGATGAATCACTCAAACACGTGCATGAAAATGTGCACACATCAGATCACAATTTATTCAGTACACCTAACTCTTATTATTCATGTTGTCAGGTAACATGTATGTGCACTTTGCTGGTGATCAGTTAATTGAATGAAGGCAGCTACACTCTACCACATTTATAAATGGAAAGGGATCATCATATGACCATCAGATTATATTCAACCTTTTCAGTACAGTAATTACACTGACATGGTAGTGGGTGCTGTGCTGGTACAGGCAGCAGCAGTGTAACTGGGGTCTTTAAGAGCAGTGTGTGCACTTCATGGCCACATAATTGGATACACCTTCCTTAAAGGTTTATTCTGTTTCACACAAGCAAGGAAAGATGACTGCTACTGTTGTCGACCATGGTCACGCACACAAATTGTTGGCAGTAAACAAATGGTTGATACTCTACTATAAATTGTATACATCAGTGTTACTGTTTTTAAAATGTATTTTACATTGTAGTTAAACCCAGAATTGAACAAGACCGTGGCTTTTCCGTGTGCCAAATGCAGAACTGAACATGGGTATTAAGTAAGGACAGTTTCGGTTTCTGAGCATGGATCACACTGAAATGATTTCCTTTGCTGTTTGGTTTGTTTTCTCACTGCATATAAGCAAACAAACCTGTCAACATCTTTGGTCGAAAAAGTGTGCAGTGTAGAACCCCTTCGGAAAACAGACCAAAGCACACAGAGCACAGGGTCAAACTCAGGTTGAGCTAAGTGCTGCAAAAAAAAAAAGATCTGGAGATTTGAACTGATGAATAAAATGAAAAAGTGGTAAGTGGTAAGCCATACTTAAAATATTTTAAACTGTTCATTTCTGTTATTATTATTTTTTAAAATAATAATTTCTTTCCACTCTGATGTGTGATTGCTGTGTTCTATTCAAGCAGATCAAATGCTGCACATGTGAAGGCACTGTAAAGCTGTGAGAGACAGGTTTCCAGGCATAATGAACAGGATTCCTTTGAGGAATTCACTTCAAGACATCTTTTGATTTCGTGAATTGTACCTAAATAACATCATATAAAGAGAATCTCAGTTGTGATTTAGCTTGATGTTCAGTCATGTTTTAAAAACCCCATCAGCACTGCTCAACCTGATACACTCATTTCAGTGCAACAGCCAGTACAGTGGCATTAAACAGAAAATGAACAGCACTTATCTCATTAAATTATTCCTTTCTTGTAGACATGAAGGAAACTATGCACATTCAAGGAATTAACACATTATGAAATTTAAAAATACACATGCACACAACATAAATGTGCTTACAGCTTGCTGTAGCATGCACTCTCTTTCCAAGAGCACAGTGTGTGTGTCTGTGGAATCATCCTGCTCTCGGGATGTAACACACAGCTCCTTCCAACTGTTTCTGTGCCTTTAGGTTCCGACGATTCTGATTGCACGCCAGGTACCCTCGTCTGACGTGTTGGCGAGTGTGTTAGTGTGTGCGAGTGAGTGTGTGTGTGTGTGTGTGTGTGTGTGTGTGTGAGTGTGTACCTGCATGCTGTGTGGTATTCACTTGGGTGTGTTGCTGTGAGTCCATTTCTGCCTGCAGGACATTTGAGAGCCAAACCCACTCCTGCAATCTCACACATTATTGTGTATGTGTGTGTGAGGCATCATTGACTTTAAAGGGAACCATTAAAGAATTTTGTGTTAAAGCGAAGCATAAACCAGTGTAGTGGAGAATCATAAAGTGTGTTAGGGATTTCATCTTCTTTCATCATTCTTTTTTTTTTTTGCCAGCTTACTGCAGTGCTGATCGGCAGCTTTAGGAATCTGTGTGCGCTCCTTGACGTTGCTTCTTTTTTTTAATTTTTTTATTTTATTTCCAGGCTTATGTTTTTATTCACTTCTTGCTCCAGCTACCTGCATGTTTTAGCCCATTATGCCTTGCAATGTTTTAATGTGCTTCTCCTCCTATATTATGGGCCTCATGGCTCCTCATTTTCTCCCTCTGATTTTGGCCCATTATTGGCTCAGGATCACAGTCAGCTACACCTATTGGTGGTAAGAATTTCCACATATTTTACCCGTCACATAAAACTTGCCCCTTTACACACCTACCGCTGGGATCCACTCTCCTCTTCCTTCATGGTTGATGAAAACAGGTGGACTTTACTGTCCACCCCCACACTAGGTGCTGCACGTACAGTGTACAGCTTCTCTGCTTGGCTTGCTCTGAGTGCCTTAGTGGTGTTTTACAAAGTTTTTTAAAAAACATTCTGGTGGAACTAGTCTTGTAACAACGAACTCTATAGAAATAATTTCTGATGGAAACCTGTTTGGCGTTACAGAGAAAAGTCTGGAGGAGCTGGTTTGTGTGTGTGTTCATTAGTGTTAGAAAAAATTTCTGCTCTGCACTGGCCACATCTCATTTTTATGTTTGGTGACACTGCATATGAAACATTTTCTTCTTATATTTGTGGATTCTTGTTGTATGAACTCCATCCTAGTCGTAGAAATACTGATGTAGTAAACTTTGGCTTTCAATGATAGTCATGTTGTGACTGTTAGTTCTTCACTTTGTACTGTTTATTAGTCCAAGTAGGGTGTGTTTGTACTACATACACAAGTACTATAGGAACATTCCAGTGTTTTTCAACCTAATCGCTGTCTGCTCACCATAATCACTTTAAACATAAAAGAATTAAAAAAATATATATACATTCACCATCCGAATTATTAGCTCGTTCATGTAATTAGCCAATCATGTGGCAGCAACACATTCATAAAATCATGCAGAATCTACAGTTAATGTTCATCTCAGAATGGGAGCGAATGTGCTCTCAGTGTTGTGTTATGGTTGCTGCCAGACATGCTATTTCAGAAACTGTCGATCTCCTGAGAATTTCACACTGACTAGAGTTCACACAGATTGGTGTGAAAAACATAAAACGTCAAGTGAGCTGCAATTCTGCATGCACGTTGTTGTTGAGAGAGGTAAGGTGAGAATGAATAGACTGGTTCAGACTGACTTGATGGCTACAATAGCTCAAATAATCACTCTTTACAATCATGATCAGCAGAAAAGTATCTCATAATGCTCAGCATGAAAAACCTTGAGGTGACTAGGGTACAGCAGCAGTCCAGGAAGACCAGGTTGGGTTCCTTTTCTGTCAGATAATAACAGGACTCTCAGGTAGGAACAGGTGGGTGCAGGGTCACCAGAACTGGACAGCTGAAGATTGGAAAAATGACCAAGTGTTTTATCCTGTCTACAAGGCCATTTTATCTTATCCATCAGACACTGGATGTTTTTTTTTAATATCTATTTATTTAACAGTACTGTGCATGATCTAAAGACTGTAGTGTGTTAAAATCTCAGAAGATCTGCAGTTTCTGAAATACTCAGATCAGCCAATCTGACCAATAACCAACTGGCTGCTGCTACATGACTGGCTGAATAAATGTACAGGTGTTGCTAATAAAATGGACTGTGACTATATATTTATATGTAATAGAGAGATATAAAGCATAGAGATTGGATTGAAAAACTGTGGAGTATTCCTTTAATGTAGGATGGGTCTAATCTGTTTTACACTCCTCTCTTACCTTTTTTTTATCTCTTTTCAGCGGGCTCTCGCTCTGGCTCTCCGGGCCGCGTGTTGGCCAGCACGGCTTTGAGCACGCTCAGTACAGGCGCCCAGCGGGTGAGTGCCGCTCCCGGCTCCCAGCGGCGCAGCAGAATCCCGCGCAGTCAGGGCTGCAGCCGAGATTCAAGCCCCACCCGTCTGTCTGTGGGTAAGCACCAGCCTCTCTGTCTCTTTGTCTGTATGTGACTCTACATCTGCGGTCTCACAAAGAACCTGCGTTGGGATTCACCACTTGGCATTTTTGATTGTGATTAAATAAAAAAAATCTCCCAGCTGCTGTTTGTCGTTTGTACTTCTACAGTGTCCAGTTTTTTTGTTTTGTTTGGTATTTTTTTATTGTCTGTCTTTTAAAGTGAATCACAGTTTTTGCTCTTTGTCTTGCTGTGTGCTGGTGGGTTTTGGTTTTGGTGGGGTGGTTGCAGCCTACCGCAAATCTTAAATTCTTACCGGTCTTAAAATCTGCTTTCTTTGATCAAAGCACCATCGAATGTCAGCCACATCTACAATGGATCGAAAGGAGGTATGCTTTCTGCGCTTCTTTCCTTCATTAATCACAATACGATAACCCATTCGTCTGTCTCAGAACTGACTGGATTGCAGTGGGGTTTAGTGGTGATTGTGCTGCTTTGGCCTGCTTGGAGAGACGGGGCTTGCTCTCGCATTAACCTGCTGAGCTAATTCGCAGTGCTGAATCACACAGGAATGTAGATGCAAGTAAAAAGCTGTAACGCTTTAGACCTCAATTCACAAGAATAAACAACAGATCAGTATCTCATTTTCTTTAACTTCTTATCCCTTCTTTCTTGGGAATCTTTTGTTTTTCCAATATTTCCATTTCTGATTTAGTGCCTGAAATGTTAACACAGATTCTGAATATATTTGATCTTTTCTGTAATATCTGTTTAAATGTAAATATAGACCCTCAAAGTTCTAAGCTAGGACCTCAATTTGTAACTAGTCTATTGCTCTATTTCATTGCTTTACTGTTTTATATGTTAAGCTTGTTCTTTCTCTCTTATCTTCCCTTGTCCCATTCCTTTCTCTCTTCATAATATTTATGGCTCTGTTTGTCTCTTTCATTGTTTTCTTCTCTTCCTGTTTGTCTTTTCTTATGTCTGTCCCTATTTCTTGGGGTGGGTCAGCGCGGGGTAGTCGTATACCACGGCCTAGTGTGAGTCAGGGCTGCAGTCGTGAGGCCAGTCGAGAGAGCAGCAGAGACACCAGCCCTGTGCGTTCCTTCACGCCGCTTGGTGAGTAGCCACAGTCTTCGCTGCAAACAGAACCAGTCACAAATAGCTGTGGCTCCACAAGATAGGGACTGGGGTTTAAAAAAAAAAAAAAGTGTATTTTGAATATTTTTGTGCATGCGTGCTACTCTTTGCAAAGCACCATGTTAGCTTCCAACAGCAGAACTTGGCTTGTTTTTTTCTCACATGCTTTTTAAATCAAACACCATGGCCAGTTAGGTTACATGATGTATGGTGTTTGAAGACAGACATTGAAATGTGCTTATTATCATTGAGTATAAAATCCTATCAGTTTATCAATTGATCAATTGATGTGATTCAGAAGGATCATAATCATGCAGAAGAGATCACTGCTTGTTGCTTTTCAAAGTTTCCTTTCTTTCATGCTGATGGATTATGGTTTCTGCCACAGCCCACTAGAGGAAAAAGCTTTAGGACCAAATATCTAAGCAACTGACAGGGTATTAAAATGACATTAGATTCATTAAGAAATTATGGTAATATATGGTATATGTAATGTTATGTTGTATTTTAAGGAACGTAAAGGTGGTTTTGTCAGTTTTTATATCTCAAAAATTGTATGTGACAACTTGCTGAAGGAGGAAACTAGAATTTTATTTTATTTATTTATTTATCGAGAATTGTTGCATAAGTATCACGACACAAAATGTGCATACAGACAAGTTTGTGCTGTGATTGTCTTTCTTCTGAAAGTCAAGAATATATTGGAATGGAGGTAATATCCTTATTTTAGGATTTACATATTAATTCTTACTAAATTGGTGCCATTACTTGAACATTTGTAATAGCTCCATGAAGCAGTTTAATTTGTTGTGGTGGTAGAAAAGTTTTGTAACTCCTGACTGATGAATTTACAATTGACTCGCTGGACTTCTCTGAGAGAGTAGAATAAAGAAGCTGGTCATACAGGCAGAACTGGACTTTAACCTTTGATTCTGAAAAGTGTGGGTCACAATGTTGGTGTGTGGTTGAAGGTTCAGTAACCTGGGGTGTCTGTGGTGGGCTCTAACACTGATTTGGTTGTGCATGTTATGTGTGTATGTGTGTGTTACAGCTTCACGACACTACTCTCGCTCTACTGGTGCCCTTCATGCCCCAGATGCCTTTGGGGCAGCAGGTGAACTATCACTCCCCCGCAGCCTGCCCAGACCTTATTCAAAAGCAAACTACATTATGCGTTGTCTTCTCATTTGTTCATCTTTGTTCATCCCAGTCATGCTTTTATTTTTCAGTTCAGCCTCCATTGGACTGCATGCTTTATGTTTAGCTTTCATAACAACTATTTTCTTACCATCTCAAAAAAATGTGATGCTGCTCTCCAGCAAACAGCCACAAATGTGGGATGCAGATACAATTTATGAATTAACTGAAGATTAGAATTGGAAGAGTTAAGGAGCAGGGTTTTTATTTTTTTTTTTTTTTACAGCCCTCTGCAGGTTATTTGATTATTGTAGGTTTAGGTACTATTTTAGCAGATCTATGTATAGCAGACCATAGAAGAAAACCTTTAGGAACAGGAAGTGGGAGGGTATCAGTGAGTTTTCTGCATTTGAAGCTTTTTGCTGTCAGTCAATAGATTTTATTAGTTCAGCATCTGTTGCCAAATGGTCATTGTCAATGATTGTTTTTTTTTCTTCTTCTTGCATTCTAACCCACATTGTCTTTTTTGTATGTAATTTACTTTAATGTTTTTTTGTATTTCTGTGGTGTGTTTTTTTTCTTGTATCGTAATGGTTTTTATGTTTTAAATTGGTTCTGATTTTTTCTCCTCCCCTGTAGTATGTTCCCCCCCATATAATGTAAGCTGATTGATTGTTGTGTTAACATGTGAAATGTGTGTTTTTAGGTTCAGGTTTGGGGATCTCTCAGTCTAGTCGTCTCTCTTCCTCCGTCAGTGCCATGAGAGTGTTAAATACAGGGTCAGATGTGGAGGAGGCCCTCGCTGATGCATTGGTAAATAACGACACTTATACCAATGAACATAACTCTTCTAATCACCCAAACGTCTCTGTGATTCTGTGCTTAACTCTTTGCTAACTCTCATATAATAACTGATTCCGTTAACGCTGCCAGCTGTTAGGAGATATGAGGAACAAGGTCAGTTTATCAGCTTTCTGCTTTTGACTGTTGTAAATCACCTGCTTGTCTCCAGATTCCTTAAATGCTCTTCTATTTTTGACATGTCTCTCTTTCTGCTGCTTTATTCCTTTTATTCCACATCTGTCCTACACATTATTTGTTTTTGTTTTTTTCCATCTTCATAAGCAGAAGAAGCCAGCCCGGCGACGGTACGAGAACTACAGCATGTATTCTGATGACGATGCCAACAGTGATGCATCGAGTGCTTGCTCTGAGCGTTCATATAGCTCACGCAATGGCAGTATTCCCACCTACATGCGCCAGGCTGAGGATGTGGCCGAAGTACTTAACCGTTGTGCTTCAGCCAACTGGTCTGAGAGGAAAGAGGGGCTGATGGGATTACAGGCTCTGTTGAAAAACCAGCGTGCCCTCAGGTACCACACATGTACATACACAGGTCCCACAAGGACTGTTCAGAGTGTGTTCCTTCCTTAGCTGTAGTTCCAAGACACTATTTAGTTGTGTCCTGGTGTGAGTTTGATCGTACAGATATGCCAAAGATGAAGTTTATGAATAGGGAAAGTGTAAAATTTGTTTATGCTGATTTTTAAGGTCAGTTTTGTTTGTTCCCATCATGAGGCTTCATGGGGGAAAAAATCATTATTTCTGTTCCTGTGTTTTGTGTGTGCTTGTTCCTTCAAGTTGTAAGTTAAATTCTCCTCTGTTCTTTTACAGCCGGGTTGAACTCAAGAGATTGTGTGAGATCTTTACAAGGATGTTTGCGGACCCACACAGCAAGGTACTGCCGGCACGCCGCTTCTAGCTGGGCGCGTTTTACTCGCACGCACACTACCCATGCATGAAACCTGTATGAATAAAATATCGGATTCTGCCTCACCTACAGCCTTTAACTCGACACATACATGCACATACGCAGCAGCTCTCTCAACAGAGGCATGCGCTCTGCACACTGATTCTCCGGGTGAGGTCACTGGCTAACCGCATGGTTTATACGATTTGAGTGGATTTCTGTTGCTCATGACTGCCAGTTAGAACGCTCAGCTACTCCTTCACCGCAACTTGCTACCTATCCAGACAGGAACTGTTTTTCTCCGCTTGCTTGCACATATTTACAGATATTATATTGTTATCAGTTAAGGTGCAATGGAACAATTTGCCGTTTAAACATTTTTTCCCCAGTTACATCAAGGCCTTATGTTTAAGTGGACCAGTGAAGTGGCGATTTAATAAGAATTTAAAAAGGAAACGGTTATAATGTACGTCATATGCACCTTAAGTTCCTGAAGTCCTTTTTAAGATTTTTAACCAATAGCACAAATATTTTTACTTTAATATTTTTAATCCAAAGACCAGTATAGCTGTTGTCAAAAAAATAAAATTTTGATTCCGTTATTCGGGAAACGCATATGGACACACTAGAAAAGACTAACGCGCTCGGTTTCTAATTTGGCGTTTGAGGTGGTTTCTTACTCACCTGCAAACTGCAGCATTTCTCTTGAGCTTGTTTGGACGCTGTCCTTGCTCTCGGTGGCCGGGCCGTTGCCCAGCACTGTAAGTTTGATTGACGGCCTTCGGGTCAAACCCTTTCTCTGATTTGCAGCGTGAGTCCAGAGGCTTCGGCACGGCAGAATCCGGTATCAGTTCCGCCTCCTTTAAGGTACAATACACATTCCTGCACATTCAAAAGCCTGACCTGTCTTCGGGGGTCTGGAAAACTGGAGCCCCTTCCTCTAATGTGCTTGGATTGCAAAATCCTCCGGCACAGAAATTTCCACCCTTTTCTTCCATCCCTTCGATATTTTTTCAATCTTTCTCTCTCCTCACTTCTTTAAATATTTTGTGTATTTCTCTCTTTCACAGCAAAGATGCTGGTTGAATTTATTCTATAAACTATATCCTTAAGATATTTAAGTTGCAGTTTTCTTTATTCCAGAATTAAGACATACATCTGTTTGTATCTTTACTGCATTCAAAAGGAAAAAAAGAAACTCACTACATTTGTTTGTTTTTGTTTTGTTTTTTCCTGTTCATGCCTTTGCCCGGGGTGGAACTGTAGAGAGTAAGTTCAGAAGAATTTCATGCAGATTTTTTTTCAGTGTGTCAAATGGCAGATCATCTTTAAGCCGTGTGTGTGTGTGGCTGCTTCTTTAATGAATGCGGTGCTTGCTTGGTAGAATCTAATTTTAATTGATTTAAAAGTTTTTTGGGATTGTGTGCTAACAAGTGCAAGCTGTAAAACTAATACACTAATCAGTAAGAGGCTGTGATCGTATTAGTTGGAGGAATGTTTAACAGAATGCATTAATGTCATCGTCCTCTCCTGCTGTTCATTTTGCTTTTATCTAATAAAAGTTTTATGCATTTTTATGCCTTTAATTTTTATGTTTTTATTTGTTTGATACAAATATTTGGTGATTGTGCTGACCAGGGGCATGCTTTGTCTTTTGTCAACTAATAGTAAGAAGCCCTTGATAACACGTGTAAAAGAGTTGGACTGTTCATAGGAGCATTGTACTAGTTTTGTCCTGGCTGATGGGGATGGCTGATCTAGTTTGAGTGGATACTGAACAGATCGGTGCATCCCTACAAGCCGAACATTTTTGCACATATTAAAGGCTGTATATAGACTCAAGACATAACTTGTTGATTTCATGTGTATGTGTTTTTTTAGGTGTTCAGCATGTTCTTGGAGACACTGGTGGACTTCATAATGGTTCATAAGGCAGATCTGCAGGACTGGCTGTTTGTTCTGCTTACACAGCTGCTGAAAAAGATGGGCGCTGACCTCCTAGGCTCTGTACAGGCCAAAGTACAGAAAGCCCTCGACGTGACAAGGTTTGTAAGATAAGACAAATAAACATTTTTTCCCAAAGTAACAAAACTGATGACATGATTTAGCACTAATCCTCTCTATTGCATCTCATTTTAGGGAGTCTTTTGCTAATGATCTGCAGTTCACAATTCTTATGAGATTCACCGTAGACCAGACACAGACACCCAACTTAAAGGTAATTGCTGCTTTTGGGTGGAGCTGTGCGTCATCATGGGCTTGGCAATGTTGTGAGTCATTTCCAGTTAATCTTAATGCTGTACCTTAATTTAGATGGCTTCAGTTCAGGTGTTAGTCAGGTTTTTCTGGCCAGTTGTTTCATACTAAAGATAGCATACATAGGGATATAACCCTTCATCAACTCTCATGGAAACTAAGAGGTCATTACTTGACACAGGATTGTACCCCAGTTTCATTCCCCAAAACGTGTTTACTACAAAACCACGCCATTCGCCCCTCCCCAGCCCTCCGTGTGTGTTCCCCCCCCCACTTTTAGTGTTCTTTCTGCATCTTAGCCTTTTCTTCCTGGCATTTTTCTCCTTCCCCTTTCCTCATACCTGATCCTTCCACTTCTCTTCCCTTCTGTATGGGTTTTTCCATCATTGATATGCTCTCCTCTCTCTTTCTGAAGCCGGGGAAAAGGCGCTGTTGCCAGTACGGGGGCGGGGCTATAGAATTGCTTCCCCTCAGAAAGCGGCGGCATGCTTGCACACTACAGGAACATATCCAAGTGTGGAACCAAGCTGTACAGGTCAGTGAGACACAGGGGAAGCAATCCTATAGCTCACTGGCTCCCAATTGAGTAACACCCTCCCCCAGCCCTCTGAAGGTTGGAATCAATAAAGCTTAATGACATCATAACTGTTAAAATTGCTAGTCGTTCCGATTCGCTAATCAAATTGAATTGGAGTCTTTGCGAGTTTCTAAAACGTACATAATAGCCTGTGAGGAGATCATTGCTGTGCTCCCAATGAGAAAAACTGTTGAGAGCTTTAGTTATCGCATCACTCAGTGGACCTTCTAACTAAAGCAACTCTGGTTGCTAGGTGGATAATGGATACCGTGCTCCTGACGCACAGGAGAGAAGGAGATACGGAGTAGTGCATATACTTTTGGCACACTGATGCCTGTGTGAGAGTGCGTGCGTGCATGCATGCATGCATGCATTTGTGTGCATGCAAGAAGTTCTATTTTGTCTCTGGGTCTTTAAAATCTGGATTGTAGTAGGACATTGGGTTGTTTTTTTTTTTGTTATGTTCTGTAAAGCTGCTTTGAGACAATGTCCATTGTTAAACACAAATAAAATTGAATTGACATTGCGTATAATGTGTTGTTGAAATGGTGCTGGTGTACTGCAGATGTCTATTCATTAGGTGAGATTAATTACCAGAGGAATTATGTAATAGTGTTTATTATTGTACAGTAGCCACACATGACTCATATTGTTTTTTGTAATGCAAATGCTCTAGATTAGTAGTAATATGAGACTGATATTTCCAGGTGAAACTGGCCATTTTGAAGTATATAGAGACCCTGACGCTACAAATGGAGCCACAGGACTTTGTGAACTCCAGCGAGACCAGACTTGCAGTCTCCCGCATTATCACATGGACCACAGAACCCAAGAGCTCTGACGTCAGGAAGGTAGGAGAAAGTGTTAAGTTTTGGTAAAGCTTAACAACCCTTAACAGCATTAACACTTTATCTTTTATTTAGAAAATGTTTAGGTACTGTATTGTTTGCCTCAAGAATATTTTATTATGTGAAATGTGTTTCTGAATTGCTGGAGAACTGTGTATTTCTTGGATCTAGGCAGCCCAGTCTGTGCTGATTGCACTGTTCCAGTTGAATACGCCAGAGTTCACCATGCTTCTTGGTGCACTACCTAAAACCTTCCAAGATGGAGCTACCAAACTCCTTCAGAACCACCTACGTAACACTGGCGGTGTAGCACCAGTAAGATATGCATCATCACATGCATGAATTCTTGTATACAAGAAGATGTAAATATTTATTTAGTTTATATCTATTTATACAATAGATGTAAATATTTTTTTAGTAAACTGCACAGTTGATAATAGACTGCAAGGTATCTCCTGTGTGGTGGTAAACAATTTAATGTCAGAATAGTCTGCTACCCACAGACTAGATTACACTAGGTGCACTGTTTCGTACCTTATGCAGAGACACCCATTAAACCATGCAGGATGCATGCTGCTTGCTGAACTTCAGCTTATGCATGAAGTTGCTCTATAACATTTTCTCTAACAATAGAATCCTGAATCTTGTTTACTTGTCTCACAGGCCCCAGTAGGTAGCCCTTTGACACGACACACCCCGAGGTCACCAGCCAGCTGGTCAAGTCCTCTAACATCCCCTACCAACACGTCACAGAACACACCTTCCCCGAGGTAACCTACACACGCAGAGCTCACAGATCCCCTGGTAATGCATGCCTTACATACTCTATTGTAAGATTTAGAAATCGCTGATCATATCTTTCTTCTCTTTTGTCAGTGCATTTGATTACGACACAGAGAATATGAACTCTGAGGAGATCTACAGCTCTCTGCGTGGCGTTACCCAAGCCATCCAAAACTTCAGTGTGCGGAGCCAAGAGGACATGAGTGAACCTCCTCACAAAAGAGAGGGAGACGGAGAAGAGGTAATATCAGCGATGGAAGGATACTGAGCCATCAGATTAGACACAAAAGCTCTCAAACCATACAAGAAGTTGGTGTTTAGTATCATTACAAGGATGTGCTACATATCTTTTAGCAGAGACTTCTCAGTGTTCATCACTTCAGAAGGGTTAGAGGAACAAGAACGAACACCAGAAACAGGGTATTTTGTTAGAAGAACAGAAATACTGAATTACTGTTTATGCTCAGTCTTTCCCTGCCCCTTGTATTGTTTCTGAGTCTAGCTTCTGACACTTAATTTTCCAATCACATATTCTAACCCATTTCTGCAATTTTCAACTTAATCCTTATCCACTGCATTTGTAGTGTATGTGTAATTACCATGGACCAGAATTTCAGTACGTTTCCCAAAAAGAAGCTTGAAATAATAATATTGCATGTCTGTGTATCTGCATAGGGCGGTGCTGACACGATGGAAACTGGTCGGACAGCACTGGATAACAAAACATCTCTGCTGAACACCATGCCCCTCCTCTCCTCTAGTCCCCGCCCCAGCAAGGAGTATCAGCCAGGTAGTTACTCAGACTCTTGCTTCGGCTCCTCCCCCTTTAGTAAGAGCCTGAAAGAGCCTCTGGACCATGACGGCGAGAGCCTTACGGATGGTGAGACAATCCAGATTGTGTGTTTTGTCCTGTAACTCTACGTTTCACTGGACTGCACCATGCTGCTGCACAAGTGGCAAGGGTGAATTACTACCCGCTTTGAGTGTCAAACACTGTGGTTTTGTCATTCGGTAACTGTTCCTATTTTGAGTATGACTTCCCAGGGCAACATAAGGTATAATTTTCCACTTGTGTTCTTGGCCATCACCATGCAGTAATGCTGCCTGTGCAGTGGCATAGAGAGAAAGAATATTTTGGCAGCTTTACACTTGGTTACCTAAAGCTGCTTACGTAAAGATTTTAAAAGGAATTATTAAGGTACCGAGTCAGTGGCAAAATCTGAATTGCAGTTAAAACTGACACTTTTTAACCAACCTGACTCTCAAAACATGAAATTCAGTCTCACTTGGAGGTGAGCCAAACTGTTTGCTATACATTTGTATGGATTACACATTTCATGTATTTTACCCATTTTTCTCGTCTCATGGACACGGAGTATTTTGGTCACACAATTTACCCTGATGTGTTTCTGCACAATTAAGTGTGTTCTCTGATTCTCTTCTGCATAATGATGCCAACAGATAGCAACGTGGACCAGTCAGAGGTGGTGGCCGAGCTGTTAAAGGAGCTGTCCAATCACAGCGAGCGGGTGGAGGAGAGGAAGGCAGCGCTCTGTGAACTCATGCGGCTGATCAGGGAAACGCAGTTGCACGTCTGGGATGAACATTTTAAAACTATTCTCCTGCTGCTGCTGGAAACCCTGGGGGATGGAGAGGTATGCATAGAGGATATATACACACACATTTATTAATGTCAGCAAAAAACAAAGGAAAGTTGAATTATGTTGGTTATTACTGCTGTTTCTGCAGCATGTGATTCGTGCACTGGCACTGCGGGTGCTGAAGGAAATTTTGAACAGACAACCCTGGCGCTTTAAGAACTATGCAGAGCTTACTATTATGAAGACCTTGGAAGCACACAAAGACCCACACAAAGAGGTCAGACGTCCAAACGCACCATGTGCACATCACACATCATATAGATTTTTAAATATTACATACACAAGATTTACTTTTTTTGTTTTGTTTTGTAAACCATTTTAAAATGAAACCAGGCAGCTTATTGAAAGAAAATTGAGCACAAGACCTGGTGTGTTTTCATAGCTGCGGTCACACCCAAACCCAAGAGTTTTAATAGATTACTGAAAATAAAGATGAGCATATTTTCACTTAATAGCTGCCAGGTGTAGTACTTTAATATTTACTGAAAATAGTGGGGTGTTTAGGTATAGAGCTAAGAGACTGACTGGAAATAAAGATGCACACACAAGCAGGCGTGTGTGTAAATCTTTCTACACTTTTCAAGAGGACACTAGGAAGGGCATTCGGCTAATAGATAGAGCACATCCCAAGTAGCTTCCTAACATCAATACGGTGTGTCATGAACAAAAGTGAACAGAAAAGAGACTAAGAGACTGACTTTCTAAGACCCTTCTTTTAATAAATTGTATGGACATTTGTGTGTGTGTAGGTGATCCGGGCAGCAGAAGAAGCAGCAGCCATGCTGGCAAGTTCTATTAGCCCAGAGCAGTGCATTAAGGTGCTATGTCCCATCATTCAGTCGGCAGACTATCCCATCAATCTGGCTGCCATCAAGATGCTCACCAAAGTAATTGAGCGACTGCCCAAGGAAGGTCTGCTCCAGATGCTCCCGGAGATTGTCCCTGGACTCATTCAGGTAAGATCTGATTTTGTAACAAATTCAAAGCATGATGTTTTCGTATGTGCTTGCTCTTCTTTTAGGGCTTTGTACCAAGGCTGTTGACTAATACACCTAGTGTATATGCTGCCCGTGATATATTCTAATGAACCTGGTTAGCTTTATTTACTAAAGTTTAAAGAAATGATCCATATAACATATTACCATATTCCAGGATAAAGCAGTTATTAGACATCAGGGAATGAGTAAAGCCCAATTTACACCAGACCAATTAAACACAGCACACGACCCAGTACACTAATCAACATGAGCTTCATGTATGACCACTGTGCTCCTGCTGGTACGAGAGTGAACGATGCCTGCTGCTTCATCACAGATTTCGTCATTCCGATTGTAATATTTCTGTTCCTGTGTTATGCAGGGTTATGATAACTCTGAGAGCAGTGTCCGGAAAGCTTGTGTGTTCTGCCTTGTTGCCATCTATGCCATCATTGGGGAGGATCTCAAACCTTACCTCAGCCAACTGTCTGGCAGCAAGGTGAGCTGGTAACATATACAGCTCTTCACATTCTCTCCCAAAAAAAAAAACCTCACTGTTTAGCCCTGGGACTGTCAACTCTAGCTGTGGAAATACTCTTATTTTCAGCATTATAACATTTCCCCCACTAAGGTTATTATATTATTAATAAAACAGAAGGAAAAAACATTCACAATGGAAAGTCATAACTCAATAAGAAATAAGCACTGGCTTTGAAACTAACTAAAATGTACAAGGAAATAATGTTACATAGTTCAGCAACATTACTTAAATATCATCTACTGATTTATGTCACACCTTCAGCTAAATAAAGTATTTTCTTTTTAGTTTTTGACTGATGACGACACTATATGATTACAATGATGTTTGTTCAAACATAAACAGTTCCACAAAGAAAACTGAATTTGAATGAAAACTGAAAATCATATAAACTTTCTGTCTTTGCAGCTGAAGCTGTTGAATCTGTATATAAAGCGCGCTCAGAGTGGCTCTGGCGGAAGTGGTGACCAGTCATCAGATGTAGGCCTGTAGCTGAACCCACAGGACTGTAAGGGCTGGAGCCCTCGCAGGCTTTTAACATGCATACACTCAGACCGCTATAAACTTACACAGGCTTACAGATATACACATTCACACACAAGTATGGACTTGCATTGCTGGGCACCTTCCTTTGCTCCTCCCCTTCCATCCAGCTGCAGCCATGTGGGACAGCATGGGTCAGACGCCAACACTTCCTGTTAAACCGAGGTCTTCTTTTTGTGTGAGCATGACTCATTGTGGTGCCAGTGGTAAGCTTTGTTGAGTGAGTGTGTGTGTGTGTGTGTGTGTGTGTGTGTGTGTATGAGAGAGGGAAAGAGTCAGAGCAAATTTACTTACCTTTTAAAAATCCCAGCGTTGAGATGAAAAAGGAGAGAGGGGAGGCTTTAGGTGTCACTCTGCAATATCATGATCATTTCTTTACGATCAAAGAACTTTTGAGGAAACTCTGATTCCCAAGATACAACTCAAAATTCTGAGCAACAGAATCTGAGCAGACATTTCATTAGCAGTGCTTATAGCTCCTTGATTGATTCTTAATGGTCGTATCACTTCATAACACTGAATGGTTGGTTCAGCTTGCGCTATTATATGGCATACTTTGCTTGGCTATCTGCATGTCATGATGAAAACCAATCCTTTTTATCTGGTCACCTGTAGGACTTAATAGGTCCGGAGACCCATTTACACATCCGAGGTTTGTGTCACAGTTGTACTGCAAAGCCAGATGTCATTTGAATACGTAGGCAATATGTATCTATGTAACACAACAGGAGTATTCGAGAAAATCTTGTTATTTGGAGGGCGTGTAGATTCTTTTAAGTAGCATAGTGTCATTTCTTCTCCCATGGGAAATTTGTAGAAATGTATTTACGCATTCAAATGGAAAAACTGATGTGTGTCTTTCTCCTTTCTGTAGTTTCTCTTTCTCCCCGTGAGGAAATTGTTTCCTCTGGTTTCCCAACTGCATTTCTAAAGCTATGCTAACAATAAAATGAAAATAAAAAATGTACAGACATGAGTAAAGTGTTTTAGCTTCATTCACATGTCCTCCTTTGGTTCTGTGTGATGGTTACTGTAAATGCTTACTGTATATAATTACTTTGTCTGACTGCTAATGTCACTTTTTATACAGATCCACATACACATTTACAAGTTTACACTTTTTCCATTTAATGCATAGTTAAGACAAACAATCTAATCATAAAGCTAATCTGCTGAGCTTTGAGCATCTAATAGATTTAAAAATATTTGTATGTGAATATAGACAATGGATGTCTTAGACATTTATGACCACTTACATGGCAGTTTTGTGGTTTTTCTGTTGTATTTATCATTTCTCATAAGTATGATGTTGAATGCTTCATGGTGCGGTCTGAAGTGTGGAATAAGAAGCTTTTTCCCCTACGTTTTTAATGGGAGAGGTGGAAGTGGGTGTTTTTATATCAGCATAAATATCATATATTTCAGTGTACTGACTATTGAATCCATCCAAGTCATGAACCAAGCATGGCTGAGCGTTTTGCAGGTAAATACTACAAATCAGTTTAGTTTAATGAAGATTCAGCCTTGGGTGGTGGATTACACAATTCAGGAGGATGAATAGTTCATGATGATGTGTAAGGCATTTATGCTTTTCAGAGGAGGGGAAAAGTACTAATGAGAGAAAGTAAGATGGACAGTGACAGGAAAAGTCCTAAAATAAGGACACTATATAAAGTAGTATGGATCGGCCAAAAGGAGACTTTACAGACTGAACATACCTTATGAGTCATTGTATTAACTACAAAAAAAAAAAACATTATTTAAATTGTACTTGAAGTATATTTTAAATAAAATTTTTATAATACAAAAATATAAAGTATTGATAATTGTCACTTTGGGTACATTTTAAATGCAACAGACTGTTTATATCAGTAATGCACTTAAGTATCAATATTGTTTTGCCTGTACTGTACTACACTATACTACACTGCAATGCACTGTACTGTACTACACTATACTACACTGCAATGCACTGTACTGTACTACACTATACTACACTGCAATGCACTGTACTGTACTACACTATACTACACTGCAATGCACTGTACTGTACTACACTATACTACACTGCAATGCACTGTACTGTACTACACTAATATTTACATTTGCAATGCACTGTACTGTACTACACTATACTACACTGCAATGCACTGTATTTTGTACTACACAAATTACTAAAAACGGGGCAATGCACTGTACTATTTACTAACCCCTAAAACTACACTAATTTTGCACTGTACTGTACTACACTATACTACATTTTGCAATGCCCCTACAAAACCTGTACAAACCCCTTTGCAATACCCCTGTCCCTATATTGTACTACACTATACTGTCCCAAAACAATTTTGTACAGTGTAGTACATTACTTATATGTACAGTATACTACATACAAAACACACATATACTACTTATACTGCAAACTACATTTTGTCCCTATATTTACACTATATTGTACCCCTGTACTAAAAATTTACACTATACTAAAAACTAAAAACTGTACACTAAAACTACACTATACTGTACATTATACTACATTATATTTACATTATCCCTTTGTACACTAAAACTACATATATTTAATACTACATTATACTGTACACTATACTACTACACTATACTACATTATACTGTACACTATACTACATTATCTGTACACTATATTTATATTTACACTATACTAAAACCTATATTTTTGTACACAAACTACATTATACTGTACACTATACTAAAACCTATATTTTTGTACACTATATTTAATTACACTATACTACATTATACTGTACACTATAACTACACTATACTGTACACTATACTACATTATCCCTGTACACTATACTACATTATACTGTACACTATACTACACTATCCCTGTACACTATACTACACTATACTGTACACTATACTACATTATACTGTACACTATATTGTATTTACACTATACTACACTATACTGTACACTATATTTTGTACACTATACTACACTATACTGTACACAAACTACATTATACTGTACACTATACTACATTATACTGTACACTATACTACATTATACTGTACACTATACTACACTATACTGTACACTATACTACACTATACTGTACACTATATTGTATTTACACTATACTACACTATCCCCTTTGTACACTATATTTTGTACACTATACTACACTATCCCTGTACACTATACTACATTATACTGTACACTATACTACACTATACTGTACACTATATTTACATTATATTTTGTACACTATACTACATTATACTGTACACTATACTACACTATACTGTACACTATACTACATTATACTGTACACTATACTACACTATCCCTGTACACTATACTACATTATCCCTGTACACTATACTACACTATCCCTGTACACTATACTACATTATACTTATACTACTTATACTACATTATACTGTACACTATACTACATTATACTGTACACTATATTGTACAAACACTATACTACACTATACTGTACACTATACTACATTATCCCTGTACACTATACTACACTATACTGTACACTATATTGAAACTACACTATATTTACATTATATTTTGTACACTATACTACATTATCCCTGTACACTATACTACATTATACTGTACACTATACTACATTATACTGTACACTATACTACACTATACTGTACACTATATTGTCCCAAAACACTTATATTTACACTATACTGCACTATACTGTACACTATACTACACTATACTGTACACTATCCCTACATTATCCCTTGTACACTATACTACACTATACTGTACACTATACTACACTATACTGTACACTATACTACACTATACTGTACACAAACTACATTATACTGTACACTATACTACATTATACTGTACACTATACTACACTATACTGTACACTATACTAAAAACTAAAAACTGTACACTATATTTATATTTACACTATACTACACTATACTGTACACTATACTGTACACTATACTACACTATACTGTACACTATACTACATTATCCCTGTACACTATACTACACTATCCCTGTACACTATACTACATTATACTTATACACTATACTACACTATACTGTACACTATACTACATTATACTGTACACTATACTACATTATACTGTACACTATACTACACTATACTGTACACTATACTACATTATACTGTACACTATACTACACTATACTGTACACTATACTACATTATACTGTACACTATACTACATTATCCCTGTACACTATACTACACTATCCCTGTACACTAAAACTACACTATACTACACTATATTTACACTATACTGTACACTATACTACACTATACTGTACACTATACTGTACACTATACTACATTATACTGTACACTATACTACACTATACTGTACACTATACTACATTATACTGTACACTATACTACACTATACTGTACACTATACTACATTATACTGTACACTATACTACATTATCCCTGTACACTATACTACACTATACTGTACACTATACTACACTATACTGTACATTATATTGTACTACACTATACTACATTATCCCTGTACACTTATACTACACTATACTGTACACTATACTACATTATACTGTACACTATACTACATTATACTGTACACTATATTGTATTTACACTATACTACATTATCCCTGTACACTATACTACACTATACTGTACACTAAAACTACACTATACTGTACACTATACTACATTATACTGTACACTATACTACATTATACTGTACTCTATACTACTTTAAACTGTACACCATACTACACTATACTGTACACTATACTACACTGTACTATACTGCACTGTATTATATACTGATTTGGTCAATTTTACACGTATGCATGTAATATTTACCCAATAATCTCAGTATTTACAATTCACTGAACCTCTGGATTAAAATAAAAATGTTATTTCCCGTGGAATTAAATGAGAAGTCTAAAGGCACCGTTTGCATGTGGATGATGCGCTGCCCCGAGCTCCTCTGGACAACATCTGTAAAAGTTAAGAGATCACTGCGCGGTATAGGTGTGTGTTTTGGCGTGCACGCGCTTCTGTTCTGCAGGGAGGAAACGCGGTGACGTCACTGCTCTGGTTTCTTAAGCGGAGTTTGGTGATTGGTTCACGCAGTGCCACAGACTAGTTCCGGATTGTGTTGCCAGGTCTGTGAATATTCCGCGGTTTTCTTCTCAATAATAATTGAATGTATACAATACATTCACCAGACACTTTATTAGAAACACCTGTTCATACAGGTATATTTACAGCATTTGGCAGACGCCGTTATTCTGAGCGACTTGCATTTTTATACAACTGAGCAATTGGGCCTTGATCAGGGGCAACCCCGGGCCTTAACTGAAGGTTAAGGGCCTTGATCAGGGGCCCAGCAGTGTCAGCTTGGTGGACCTGGGATTCATAATCGCAACCTTCCCATCAGTAGTCCAACACATTAATCACTAAGCTACCATGACCCCATTTAGCTGGCAACAGCAGAATATACTGTATAAATACAGATACAGGTCAACAGCCTCAGTTAAAGTTCACATCAAACTTGGAGAAAACAAATGGGATCTCAGTGACTTTGTCATGGTTGTTTGTGTCACATGACCTTCTGCTGTAGCCCATCTACCTCAAGGTTCAATTTGTCATGTGTTCTGAGAAGTTTTTTGCTCATCACTGTTGTCTAAAGTGCTTATCTGATTTACCATACCCTTTCTGCCAACTTATAAAAGTCTGGCCATTATCTGCTGATCTCTCTTTCTCTCACACTCTCTCTCATACACTCTTTCTCTCTCTTTATCTCTCTCTCTCTCTCACACACACACACACACACTCTCTCACACTCTCTCACACACATGCACACACTCTCACTCTTTCTCTCTCACTCTCTCTCATACACTCTCTCACACACTCTCTTCTCTTTCTCTCTCTCACACTTTCTCTCTCTTACACACAATCACTCTCTCTCTCTTTCTCTCTCTCTCTCTCTCTCTCATCAGCAAGGTGTTCCTGGGTGCTGAACAGCCACTCACTGGACGATTTCTATATTTCACATTCTTTATAAACTCTAGAGACTATTTTTTGTGAAATTCCCGGTAGATCAGCAGTTTCTGTAATACTCAAACCAACCTAACAACCACGCCACAGACCTAGAGATCACACTTTGTTCCCCCTTTCTGATCTTGATGTGAACATTAACTAAAGCTCTTGACCTGTATGTGTATGATTTTATACACTGCACCACTGCCATATGTTTGGATAACAGGTTTCTATTTTAAACAATGGCAGATGTGTGTATAAATAATAATATCCCAGCAAACACAGAATGTTTCCCTAAAGTTAGGTTCAGGGAATGTTCTTCTAAACATAGTGAGTTATTAGTTATAGGAAAGCTAGGGGAACGTTCCTTGGACGATAATGAGGGGGAAAAATATGCAAACACTATATTTACATGAACAAAATTATCCTGTAAAAGCAAATGGGATTTTTTTTTTTTTTTTCAGGAAATTTCAGAAACCAAAACCAAATGTTCCCAGAATGCTTTGGGAACCAATATAATTGTCAACTAGGTATGTAAACATTATTTAAACTCAAAGCATACTCTGAGACATTGCAGCTTCTTTCAAGGTTATCTGAAATTTAGCAGAACATCAGAGGCACATTTTCTTAATCCTAAAGGACAATAAAAAAAATTGAATTCTGTAGAAAACCAAACTAAAACAGAACTGTTCTCTAAATGTGTTAGAAACCAAAACCAAACATCCCCACAGTGCTGTGGAAACCAGTGACGAGAACAATTTAGGAGAACATTCTTCAGACTATTATGGGTTTCTTCATGGTTCAAAATTTAGCAACACTTCCGGGGAAGGTTCCATATTTGAATCCACATTTTTTACTTAATCTTTCATAGAAAACCAAACAGGAACTTAATCAGACCTGTCTGAATGTTTCAGAAAACAAAAAATAACATTGTTCAATTCAATTCAATTTTATTTGAATAGCGCTTTTAATAATAAATAATAAAGCAGCTTTACAGAACATAAGAAACATATTACAAAAGTCCAAGATTAATGTTGGACAAAATCATCCCTAATGAGCAAGGAAAAACTCCCTTAGATGGTATTAGGAAGAAACCTTGAGAGGAACCAGACTCAAAAGAGAACCTCATCCTCATTTGGGTGACACCGGAGAGTGTGATTATAAATTATTATAAACACCGGAGAGTGTGATTATAAACAATGTCTTTTCTACAGTCATATACAGTCAGTTGGAGTTGTGTGATGCAGATACAGCATATGTAGAATGTTATTGTGTGTATTAAGGGACCATCGAGAGCGTCCTGAGCAGCTGCATCACTGCCTGAGACCCACCGTCTCAGATCACAAGACCCCGCAGCGGATAGTGAGGACAGCTGAGAAGATCATTGGAGTCTCTCTCCCCTCAGCATTGTGGACGACCCCACACACTCTTCACCCTCCTCGGTCTGGAAAGAGGTACCGAAGCATTCGGGCCCTCACATCAAAACTGTGTAAGAGTTTCTTTCCTCAAGCCATCAGGTTCCTCAACATCCAGAACTGAAACTGTATCAACACTCTCTCTCATACACACACACTCACCTGTGTCAACTGTGAGATTCAACACATACATCTGTAACTCCACTGACACTATAAATGTTTTTGCGCTGTCTTTTGTCTTGCACGGTTTGCACACGTTGCACTTTATGTAGCTAGGACAAACTTTCTGTCCCTAGCTCTGTGTTGTTTTTGTTCTGTAGCTATATGTTGTATGTTGTCTATGTAGCACCAGGGTCCTGGAGAAACGTTGCTTCATTTCACTATGTACTGCATCAGCTATATGTGGTTAATATGACAATAAACCTTCTTGACTTGACCGACCAATTAGGAGGCTGTTGCTGGTCCATCTCTGTATTGTTGGCTGAGGGCTGAAATTTTCAAAACTTGATTTAATAAAGAATCATTTCACCAAGCTTTGTGTTGTTGTTTTTTGCTGCTCAGGAGGGTTTTTGTCATTCTAACCTGGCAACCCTTCTGTTACAGCGTGTGGCAATGATTTCCCCACCCGTATTCCGGCGTGTGGCGACAGGAGGCCATGACGTCGGGTGTTTTCTGGCTCCGTGCGAAATTTCTCACATCGCGACTCGCCTGGACATGCTGGACTCCAGCACGAAGCTAAGCGGCCGGTTTGGGGGTGGCTGCGAGCGATAGGAGGAGAGTTTACACTCTGTAATACATCATTTCGGTGTGAGTAAATACGACGAATTCGGTTGGCGTGTGTGAGAGATGACGATGATGATGATGATGATGTAGGCTAACGTTACTGACTGGACTGTCAACAGCGCTCCTGCTCACTCTGTGTTACACAGCGGAGAAGTTAGAAAAGCACTTTAACGGATCGGCATCCCATTATTAAGGTATAGAGGTGGAAAAAGCACGGCTTTTGCGTCGTGACTCGTCTTGTAGAGAGGAATATATCGAGCCTGAAGGAGCCGCTTGTGTGTTTCTCAACAACCCGCTGCTTCGAAGAGGATCTCCGAGTGTCTGCTGTGAGGGAGAGATGGTGAACTAGCTGCATGGCGGTGCAGAGGGCCTTCACGGCCATACTCTTTCCCTCTCTGGATTTTCTACAGCTAGCCTACAGGCGGTGGCCTCCCAGCTAACTGGCCTCGCTAGCTCAGCGTTTTCCTGCTGGACTCTCGGTGGAGAAACACTCGGGCGCCATGGCGTGGGTGCTGAAGATGGACGACGCCACGATCGAGTCGGGACTCGTCCACGACTTTGACGCCAGTCTGTCCGGAATCGGGCAGGAGCTCGGGGCCGGAGCTTACAGCATGAGGTACTGAATACTGAACTCACTCACTGACAAGCACCAAGCACATAATCGTGACTCGCCTTCGCTCCGTCCTAAATTGCTCTGCACTTCCTGTAGTACTGCACTACTTAGGTTGTAACATAAAGGCTACGACAACAAATCTAGTGCACTACCTATATTTGCGGAAGTCGTTTGGTATTAAAGTCCTGCGACGGAAGTGCTTAAGTAACTAGCTGATCAGAATTGTTGTTGTTGTTGTTGTTGTTGTTGATGAGCTTCACTACTTTAGCAGTTTGGCAGACATTACAAACATTTTTCTCTCAAATTATCGCTATACTTTGCGCTTAAACCGTCACTCTGTCCAAACTAGCGTCTCCAGCTTAATAAGAGATGTTGTATGTTGAACACAACATACAAAACCGTGTGTGGTTTTCGGGAGGCATCAAAAGCTCCATGCAGCTGAAGAGCACTGAGGAGGGCTTTTAGAGCTCACATTAGGGTTAAACTTCACTTCCTGGAACAGTGTGTTCCCTTCGTTTTACTGCACCATGTCATTTCACTCACACTTAAACACCTCAAATAAGAGATTGTGTGTGAAATTTAGATGGATGAACACAATGTCTGTTGAGGTGATGCAAATATTTTCCTTCATGTCCTTCATACACTATATTAACAAAACTTTTGGGACACTCCTCCAAATCATTGAGTTCAGGTGTTGTTTTTCAGGGGTTGGCCTTGGCCCCTTAGTTCCAGTGACAGGAACTCTTAATGCTTCAGCATACCAAGACATTTTGTAGGAACAGTTTGGGGATGACCCCTTCCTGTTCCAACATGACTGCACACCAGTGCACAAAGCAAGGTCCATAAAGACATGGATGAGTGAGTTTGGTGTGGAGTCCTGACCTCAACCTGAGAGAAAACCTTTGGGATGAATTAGGTCAGAGACTGTGAGCCAAGCCTTCTTGTCCAACATCAGTGCCTGACCTCACAAATGCGCTTCTAGAGGAATGGTCAAAAATTCCCATAAACACACTCCTAAACCTTGTGGAAAGTCTTCCCAGAAGAGTTGAAGCTGTTAGCTGCAAAGGGCGGGCCAACTCCATATTACATTCATGTGCATGTAAAGGCAGACGTCCCAGTTTTGACCTAACTTGCAGTCTCCGCTCTAATTCATCCCAAAGGTGTTCTATCAGGTTGAGGTCAGGACTCTGTGCAGGCCAGTCAAGTTCCTCTACACCAAACTCACTCATCCATGTCTTTATGATCCTTGCTTACTTGGATGATGATGATGATGATGATGAAGAGCATAACCACACTGTTCTATTAGTTTTTATTCCTCTTGTACCATAGCGAGTACAATTTTTTATTTTACTGAAGAAGAACACCTCAAGGTTTTTAAACATTTATATATTTACCTTTAATATTGTGGTACGATTGAGAATCACCTGTAATCACTCATCATCACACCAACATGCTATTGATTATTTTGCTGTAACTGCAGGTCCAGTCATGATTTATTCCTACTGTACACTACAACCCTACTGTATACTTTATTCTGATTGGTCAGAAAGTGTGCATTATTTTGGTATAGCAGCACAGACCGGACAGCAATTCTGGGTGCTACATGAGCATTATTATTATTATTATTATTATTATGATTATTATTATTATTATTATGTGCTTGTTCTAATATGTTATTATTTCTATTGTAACAGCACAGTCATTTAATTAACATGAATTTAATACATTTACTAAAATTATGAAAAACATTTAATTAATTTTGAGTCTCGTATGTGCAGTCAAAGTTTGTTTTGACTGGGTTTTTTTTGTTTTACAATTTGAGTTGAATTACTGAAATAAATGAACTTTTTCACGACATTCTAATTCATCGGGATGCACCTGTGTGTGTGTATATGTGTATGTGTGTGTATATATGTATATATATATATATATATATATATATATATATATATATATATATATATATATATATATATTTTGTGTGTGTGTGTATGTATGTATGTATGTATGTGTGTGTAATAATATATCTATAATATATATATAATCATGTTATTATTTGGTATTAAGCCTAAAAATGTAGTTAAACAAAAAGTTTAAGAAATGTGCATCATTGTGTAGTTTGTTCCAAAGTTATTAGAGACATAATTATGAACATCAGTCATAAAAACAGAGGGTCTGATTATTTCTTCCTCTAATTATATAGAAGAGCTATGTTACAGGCTTCATGAATTGAAGCCTGTAAAAATAAAATGTTGCCGTTGGAGATGACGATGAAGAACAGTTTGATTTCTCTTTTCTCAGGATAAAAATTTGCATTGTCTTTTTACACCAGTTAGTCAGAACTAAGAGGGGGGCATTGGTGGCTCAGTGGTAGGTTTCTCGCCTGCCATGCGGAAGGCCCGGATTCAATTCCCAACCAATGCCCAAACCCCAGCCACTGGATGCAGTGCCGGTCCCAAGCCCAGAAAAATGGGAGGGTTGCGTCAGGAAGGGCATCCGGGGTAAAACCTGTGCCAAGTTGTTGTGCGGACCAGTTGTTCCGCTGTGGCGACCCCAAACAGGGAGCAGCCGAAAGCAACTTTCAGTCAGAACTAAAAGATCTTTAGTGTTGATGTTCATTTCTTTAGACCTGATGAGGTCCAGCTGGTGTCAGAGATAAAGTTACTAAACAGTGCTCAAAGACTTAATAACAATGTGACAGAGTGACTAGTTTTTGGAGTAGATATTCAATCTGAGATAACGTTAAATAGATTTGTGTCCATTTCAGTGCTGTAAAGCTACCTGGTCACTCAGATTCATCTGTTGTTATGTGTTACAGCTTTGGTTTGATGTAAATGATCATTTTCATTCTTTTTACTGTCACCCAAACACTGTTTAATGACATGCTGCTAAGCTTCTAGGCACTTTATAGTCATTTGGTGTTTTCAGACTGATGTATGCATAGTAAACCAACTACTTGAACTTTTTGTTATTGTTTTCTTATGTTCTGTAAAGCTACTTTTAAACACGCTATACAAATAAAATGATGATTAATTGAATTGAAATAGGGGGGCATGGTGGCTTAGTGGTTAGCACGTTTGCCTCACACCTCCAGGGTTGGGGGTTTGATTCCCGCCTCTGCCGTGTGTGTGTGGAGTTTGCATGTTCTCCCCGTGCCTCGGGGGTTTCCTCTGGGTACTCCGGTTTCCTCCCCCAGTCCAAAAACATGCATGGTAGGTTGATTGGCATCTCTAAATTGTCCGTAGTGTGTGATTGTGTGAGTGAATGAGAGTGTGTGTGTGTGTGCCCTGCGATAGGTTGGCACTCCGTCCAGGGTGTATCCTGCCTTGATGCCCAATGACGCCTGAGATAGGCACAGGCTCCCTTATAGTTCGGATAAGCGGTAGAGAATGAATGAATGAATGAATTGAAATAGGAGAAAGAGCAGAAGTCTTTTCCCCCCAGTATGAATGAATCTGAACTGAGAGTTGTGTATTTCCTGTGAACTCACATGGAAGCTCCGCCCCCTTGTTTGTATGCTGCAGCATATTTCACTTCACTTCATTTTACAATAGCTACACGACCCAAACGTGACAATGCTCCCGTGCACGAAACGAGACAAAGACACTGCTTGAGAGGTTTGGGGTGTGATAACTCGAATATCCTGCACCTCAACCCCACTGAGCACATTTGGGATGAACTGGAGCACTGACTGCACACCAGACCTCCTCATCCAACATCAGATGAAATGTCAAATCAGAAACTTTATCAATAATCTGCGCTAATGGTACTGGTAATGGTGGTTAAAATGCTGTTTGTTTCCTTCTAGTGGCATTTAAACAGTTCAGCAGATCAAAAGGAAAAAAAGTTAGAACCATTTCACATTGTTTTTATGAACTATTTTTTTTTTTTTCACTGTTTACTGAGTTTACCTCTCACTTTACCGCTGTGGGACTGTGAGTATCGACTAGTCATCTTTTCCACAGTTAAAGCGAAAACTGTTTCAGGATGTTGCTATATTTAGGCTGTGTTACTTGTGTAACAAAGCATCAGACCACACGTCATTTAACAGCCAGTTATATAGGCTACATTTTATACAGTTACATATCCAGCTTCATTGCTTTACTGAAAGTAAAGAAATCAACATCAACATATATGATGTGCAAAAAATAAATCTTTATCTCATGTAAGACTATTTAAGGGTGTTGAAGCAATTCTTAACATGCACATGTGGACAAATCTCAGATCAATTGTCTGATCAAGCGAGAGCATGGTGCAGAAACCCATTCTAGCTTAATGAAGAAAAAATCGTGACTTAATGATGGATGGAGGCTGTGACGTCCTCTGCTCTATCCAGTAGGTTTTAGCGGCACGTTTAACTGCAGCTTCATTACCATCGAAAAAACAAGTCAGATCTGACTCTAAACTATCTGAGTGGAATCTCACGCATATCTACTTCTTCATGCAGTAATTTCAGTGTTAATGAGCATTTAACAAAAGGGAGAAAAAGACATCTCATTTTTCTGCACTTGACTGTAGACTTGTCTGAAATATTTTCAGGCTAATAGTAGTTGTTGGTGTGTGTGTGTGTGTGTGGTTTTTTTTTTTTCTTCCTCAGTCGAAATCCCTAAGTATTATTTGATTAATCTATGCAACCCCTAGTACATGTGCTATGAGTGTCAGGAGAGGGTGTTTATGCTTCCAAAATAAATAGTGTCCCATTTAGACAGGAGCTAAAGGGCAGCTGTCTTCTTGTTTTGTAACAGAAATCACATAATGCTATTCATCTACCGAGAATTCTATTAAAGTTTCCAGAAATGGAAAATAGAATATTGCTATAATATTGTAAACCATGATATTTAAAATGGCAAAGATTGAGGATGTGCTTTTATGTCAGACCTGCTGGTTTTAATGTGAGGTTGAGTTTTGTTGACCAGATAGAGCACATGGTGGAGGGTGGAGATCTAAGTGTCAGAGAGTACATTTCCCTCTCTCTCGCTTGCTTTCTCTCTCTCTCTCTCTCTCTCTCTCTCTCTCTCTCTCTCTCTCTCTCTCTCTCTCTCTCTCTCTCTCTCTCCTTATCAGGTTTCATGTTACCCCACCCTGTCGCACTGCAGCTGCAAGTGTCTTCCTGCCCCTACAGAGAGCACTCCCAATGCTTCAGAGTTGTAGCATGGGTAACATTACCCTTCAGGCTGACTTTAGATGAAGGAATAGGAGCTGGTCACTAGGAATTTGGCATTAGGGTGTGTTAGATGAGCACTGGAGTACTTGCTGAGTATACACACTCAGGGTCAGGGCAAATGACATTTGTCTAGTGTGTGGATTGGTACACATGGGCTGCGGCATTACAGATTGTTAATAAATGAAATTTTTAGATGAGTAATAGTCATTACTCTCACAGCAGCGTGTGGACACAGCAGCTATGGTACGGAATGTTATATCAATGGCTGTTCAGGTTTCAGTGCTGCGAGTAAACAGCAGCGCTCACTGTGTATGGTGCAGAGATGCTGCCAATATGCTGACTCTGCATTTCTCACCCTTCAGGTTTGATTTAAAATCATCATAGATAGTTGTATTGGTTGAATCTGGTCCAACTTTAGCTGTACAAATCCCTCATGTTTCAGTGATGCAACAGAAGATTTGCAGGCATCAATGTGGCCAGTGTTCCAGCGATGGCCTTCAGATAGCCTCCAGATACCCTGAAAAGCATAGAGTGGTTACTCAAGATGACCGAATGGATGAAAGAATCAAGGTGTGCTCACAGTGTTCATTAAGGGTGGATTCAAGGTTACAGTATGGTTATTTGGCTGATTCAGGGAGTTTTATCTTCCTCTTTCAGGTTGTGAGCGAGAGAAGAATAAAAAAACGCAGGAATCTTGTCTGCCAGGCAACTACAAATAAATAGAACTACAAATATGTAGAAATGATGTGAATAATTCAAAAACCTTTTGCATTGGGTAATTTGTTCAGACCACAGGATATGAGTGAGGATTTTCTAGGGAACTTGGAGAGACTTTCTGTTTCATCTGTAGTCTGATGTGAACCAGGTTTTGTGTTACTGGTTCATTATGCTTAAAGAGACTGTGTGTGTGTGTGTGTGTGTGTGTGTGTGTGTGTTATCTAGAGAAACAAGGGGCTTCCCCTGCACTGGTCTCTATGGCAATGTTAGTATGCTGCCATAGTTTAGGCTTGTTTACCTGGTTGCTATAATCATAGAGTTTTTTTTTCTCTCTCTCTCTCTCTCTCTCTCTCTCTCTCTCTCCCCCCTCACAGTGATGTGCTGGCTCTGCCCATCTTTAAGCAGGAGGATGGGAATGCCTCAGTGGAGTCTGAGAGTAAGAATCCTCCGTTTCAGTATGTGCTGTGTGCTGCTACCTCCCCAGCTGTTAAACTGCAGGAGGAGACTCTCACCTACCTAAACCAAGGTATTTAAACTTAGCCTGTGTTTAATAAACACTGATTGTGTGAAGCACGATCACTTATACATTCCTCTTTTATGTTATTTATTTAGGCCAGTCTTACGAGATCCGTCTGCTAGATAACAGGAAGAGGGGAGAAATGCCAGAACTCAACAACAAGACTGTGAAGGTGTGTGAGAGTGTAGGTCTCAGAGAGACAGAGTGTTTGTGTGTGTGTGTGCGTATGTGTGTATGTGTGAAAGTGTGTGTGAGTATGCATGTGATTGTGTGCGTGAGAGCGAGTGTGTGCACATGAGAGCGAGTGTGTGTGGGTGTGTGCATGTGAGAGAGAGTGCATGCTCGTGTGAGAGCGGGTGTGTACATGTGTGAGCAGGTGTGGGTGTGTGCATCTGAAAGCACGCATACGCGTGTGAGAGCAAGTGCCTCCATGTGAGAGCGGGTGTGTGCAAGTGAGGGCGTGTGTGCGTGTGAGAGCGAGTGTGTGTGTGTGTGTGTGAGAGCAGTTGCATGCATGTGAGAGAGAGTGTGTATGTGTAAGAGTTTCTGTGCTAACTGACATCAGTAATTCCTTGCATTTACCGGGGGTCACAAAATTCCCACACAGCTCTAACCTAAACCTGCCAGCAGGAAATGTTCAAAAGAAAATTTGTGAATCTCATTTTTACTTAAGCTATACACCGGTTAATTTAATATGAACAGCTCTACCCCTGCTCATTCATGTAACTATCTAATCATCTAAAACATACACAGTGCATACACTCATGCAGATACAGGTCAAGAACTTGAGTTAAGCTCACATCAAACATCAGAACTGGGAAAAAGTGGGATCTCTGTGGCATAGTCGTTGGTGCAAAATGAAAAAGGATTTTAGAAACTGACGATCTCCTGGGATTTTCACACATTCACACTGTCTTATTGTTTACACAGAATGGTCTGAAAAACAAACTGGACAAATGTAACGTGAAATAAAACTGGATTATTCTTTTCTAGTGATGCAGCACTGATGCATGTTATAGGATGATAACTGTAGGGTGCATAGGGCCAACCCTGTGTCACATGTTTGATGAGCATGATGGACCATGTGGCTTTCTTACTGTTTCTTTTTTATTTGTTTGTCTGCTTGCTTTGTTTTGTAATTTTTTGATCTATAGAACTCACCACCTCCACATGCACAAGCATGTAGACGCCCATGACTGGGTAGTGTTGTTGTGTTTGATAGGGGAGGGAGAGAGAATGCCACCCCTCCTTCACCGAAAGCACAAACAGTTTTGCTGTCTTGGGCTGGATGGCTTTGTCATGATTTGGATTCAAATTCGCAATCTTTGGATAACAGGGCAAATGCAGTCACTGGCATGTGAAATACCAGAGGACGTGTTATTAAGGTGTTTTTTTTTTTTTTAAGTGGCCTTTATTTGTCACATATACATTACTGCACAGTGAATGCGCACTGGAGCAGGGTGGGTTGCCCAACGGTGGCAGCTTGGCCGTGCTGGGGCTTGAACCCTGATCTTCCGGTCAACGACCCACAGCCTTAACCACTTAAGCTACCACCGCCCGTTATTAAAGCGAGAGGAGGTTTAACTCTGTAATAGGAGAGAGATGACCCGTGCGACTATTGTTTTTATCTAGGGAGTGTATTATAGTAATTACACATGATTCAAATACTACATGCAGATGACAAGACAAATTGAAATATTACTTGTTAGTCATAATCCAGATCTTCCTCTTTCACGTAATTTGATGTGTGAAATACAGTATGATACAAAAGCAATACAGTTAACCAAGTCTTTTCTTGGCGCACTTCAGTCGTAGTGAATCAGTTCAGTACCGAATGAATTGATTTAAAGTCTTCAGAACAGTGGATCTGCTCTGTTTATCTTTATAACCTTACAAAATACCTAAAGCCACCTTCTGTGAACAAAATGTTGAAAAACTTGGCCTCCTCATTAAGAACTAGACCTAGAACCATATTTCTGTAAAGCTGCTTTGTCAGTGTCTGTTGTTAATAAAGTTAAACTGAAAGGTCAAAAGCTTCACATTCAACACAGTTCACTAGAACCAAGTCAATATGCTTCACTGGATATGACTACAGAATTTTCAGCACAAGTTTGTTTGCTTAAAAATGAAGATTCTCTTGAAATTTCAGTGACAAATATTTGTCTTGGCAATACAGAAGAGAGACTGCTCCAATGATTTGTGTGTCTGTGTGTGCAGAGTATAGTGAGAGTTTTGTTTCATGACCGGAGGCTGCAGTACATGGAGCATCAGCAGCTGGAAGGCTGGAAGTGGAATCGCCCTGGAGATCGTCTCCTTGACATTGGTACGTTTTTGCTATTCAGTGATTGATTGATTAGAATCTTTCGCTGAATTATGAAAACACTGAGTGTTTCATATTTGTTGTAGATATCCCTATGTGTGTGGGTATTACTGAACCCCGCACCCACGCCTCCCAGCTTAATGCTGTTGAGTTTGTGTGGGACGTTTCCAAACGTGCGTCTGTATTCGTACAGGTGAGCTGTAACACACACACACACACACACACACACAGATTAGGCATAACATTATGACTACCTGCCTAATATTGTGTTGGTCCCCCTTTTGCTGCCAAAAAGGCCCTGACCTGGAGAGGCATGGACTCCACTAAGGAGTCCCTGAAGGTGTGTTGTATCTGGCGAGTATCTGTAGATGTTAGCAGCAGATACTTTAAGTATCCACGGGCCCCACCTTGCAACTTACAGGACTTAAAGGACTTGCAGGACTTCCTTTACAGGACTTTCCTGCTTCTAACACATCAACTTTGAGGACAAAATGTTCACTTGCTGCTTAATATATCCCACCCACTAACAAGTGCCATGATGAGGAGATAATCAGTGTTATTCACTTCACCTGGCACTGCTCATAATGTTATGCCTGATCCGTGTATATACAGTGGTGTGAAAAAGTGTTGGCCCCCTTCCTGATTTCTTATTTTTTTGCATGTTTGTCACACTGTTTCAGATAATCAAACACATTTAAATATTAGTAAAGATAACACAAGTAAACACATCATGCAGTTTTTAAATGAAGGTTTTTATTATTAAGGGAAAACAAAATCCAAAACTACATGGCCCTGTGTGAAAAAGTGTTTGCCCCCTAAGCCTAATAACTGGTTGGGCCACCCTTAGCAGGAATCACCTTTTTAAGGTCATGCCACAGCATCTCAATGGGATTGAGGTCAGGACTTTGACTAGGCCACTCCAAAGTCTTCATTTTTGTTTTTCTTCAGCCATTCAGAGGTGGACTTGCTGGTGTGTTTTGGATCATTGTCCTGCTGCAGA
>JAUCMX010000024.1:12411859-12431859 GCA_033459395.1 Hemibagrus guttatus
ACACAGGTTATTAACACATTACACAAGTGTAAGTATTCTAAGCCAAGTATTCTATGTCAAGGTTCCTCACAGGAAGTTGTGCCACCAAGCTCAGGCTAAAAATAGAACAGAGTGCCCACACCACCAATCTGTCAACAAAAAAACCCCTGCAAAATCACAGCTTTTTTTTTTTTTTTTAGCAAAATTTCCATTATAAAGGTGAAAATTTGGAAGGGAGGGCACATTCGTATGCCGAGTTTCCACTGTATTGAGCATGTACTGCATTATGTTTCTGCTCTTTGTAGTGAGCATATAATAGGAAGCCATTTTAGAATTCAGCACACTGACACTTTTCTATGTCCATGTTTCCTACTAGATGACACCAGTGACAGATTCCATCTGGTTCTGAAGTAGAGGCATTGTGAAGACGAGTTGCTGACGTCACTGATGTTCCTCACTGCCGTTCCTGAGCACTGAACATGCTCCCTCCATCCTTCTCTTTCTCCCTCCCTCTATCTCTCTCTCCATATCTACTGTGAGAAAGATAGAGCAGAGTTTGTTCAAGGCTGCCTACCTGTTAGAATCTGACTTCAGTGTATACATTGTTTCATATTGAAAACACTTTAACTGATGAAATTTTGTGTGTGAACAGGAGGGACAGCTCAGAAGCATTTGTGTGTTATAAAGATGTAGCGGGAGGGATGGAAGGATGGATTCAAAAAAGAAACAGAGCAGGGTTTTCTTGCACAGTCCTGAAAGAGGGGACAGTCATGAACTTGGTCATGAAGCTGCCCTCAATTTACGGTTCAGTGATCACACCATCTCCACTTGAATAGTTTACCGTGTGTAATAGTGCCTGTGCTTGTTTGATTGCCTATGTACATGTCTGTCGAAAAGGACTGCACTTTTTTTTTTATCATACTTTTCTATTGTGATTTTTGTTTGCTTTTGTTTTGTTTTTTCCTGACACCTTTGTGTCTGCACCGATGAAGTGATTCCTGTGTGTATGATCACCTGTAGCTTGTTGTGAGGTATAGAGCTTGGGCAGTGTTTTCATGCATAAAGCTTCCATACATACAGTAAATTATGATGCTGTCTGTCTGCTTTTACCGAGACCAATCATCTCTTGGTGCCAAAATACTCTACTGTGTTTACTCGACTATGTAAGACGGCTTCAGATGACTGGTGGCGTTTAGTTTGTACCTTTTGTTAGTTGACCAGTAACATTTTAAATTAATTGTACTTCTTTGCTCTAGTTATGATTTGTTAGAAAAGTCAACATGTATTTTGTCATTTATTGTCTCCCCCCCCCCGTTTCGTTCCCTTATTTGAGACTGATGTGGTTGGCTTAGTAGCTCTACATTGGGCAGCTTTGGCATGTACTGTGCATATTTTTTACCACTAAGCATGGAGGGCAGGAACGTTACCCTCTTTTAATTGTAAGAGAAATGACCAAGTCTGCACTGACGTGAACATACAGGAGCTCCACTCTACTGTATATGCTGGTGTTCAACGCGGTTCAGAATAAAGGTGTAGGCCGTGTGCACCCATCCTTCACACTCCTCAGAAGGCAGCAAATAAAACGTGGTGATTACTCAGCACTCTCATCCTCTGTGGATCATATGGACTGTCTTGTATATTTCCATGAGAACAGTTATGGTACCTCCATATCACTGTCTTTAAGGAAGCCTGTCATGTATTGTAAGATGCTGAGATGTACACACTTCATGCCTGTACCAGAAATAAAGTAATTTTAATATATCATGCTCTTGGGTGCTTATAACAAATATATTCTGATGCTTATCACACAGGTCAACATATATTCAGACCAGAGAACTGATGACATTAAAGGAATTCTCCAGTGTTTTTCCAACCCGGGCCTCATTAGCATATTTGCTGTCATAACATTTTGATGCTTCCCTGACATTTCTCAAGGTATTCTAGCATGTGTTTGCCTTGCGACTGGTGTGTACATACAATTTGTTAACTATTTTGCAGCTTGCATTGCAGCTGTCAACCTCTCTGTGATGAAGCTGATTGAATCATCGTTTATGGGACACTGATACCAGGATGCAGAGAAGCTCTGTCTGATTTATGGTCAGCAGCAAGCATGATTTGTACTGTCTGTACTGCTTGACACATGCAAATGACCTTCAGCCAAAGAAGCCCTGGAGAGAAAAGCACAAGTTTTAGAAACTAGAAACCAGCAAATGGCCAGACCACATGGCACCCACAGCCTCACTCATCGTCTAGGCATGTGAGTTCTGGTGACCTTGTTTGATCCCCAAATTAACAGAGACATACTCTCAAGTTCCCAGCAGGCATTCCCTTTTACCCTGAGGGTTTGACTCTAACAGCACCCCCACCTCTCCCATAGAACCCACTAATAAAGGACAGGTTGCAGGAGGGACAGTTTACAGCTGAAAATAATGCTCATTGGCTGGACAGAAAGTACATCAATCCAGTGGCTCCTGATGAAAGGTATAAACTTCAGTTCCATCTTTTGATTTCTAAACTATTTGTGACTCAAGGTCTCGTTGCAGCTATATCCCATGATTGAAAGATTATACCCTGTGGTTTAAGGGCTTTAACTCCACATACTTTTTAATTTAGAAAAAGGTGGAAGAAATGCACATTTTCACGTTCCTATTTATTCAAAGAACTTTTTTTTTTTAAAGATTTGCTTTCCAAAGACATTCCAGTTCAAAGTCCAGTTAACTGAGCATTACCCTATAATGTGTGGGAGACATTAATGTTGTAAAGATGTCTGGATGTCAGGTATACAGAATTATATGGTCACTATGGCTAACTGATGTTCATACAACTATATGTTATATACAGGACTAACATTTATAACCAAATATTATCCTTTCATACTGTTTTATTTGCACTGTTAATTGTAATAATGATTATGTAACTTTATTTCCACACAAAGGTCATCCTAATGACATCATAGCCAAAAACGTACAAAATCACCAAAGGCATAATATGAATCTATGTAAATGTCAGCAGTACAACTAGTAGCTTGGATGCAGGCATTAGTCAAAATATATATATACAAGTATGTCTATTTGTGTGCGTGTCTGTCACATTCACTTTGGTTTCCTCCCAAATCATAAAACACAAAAATAGCACTCGAGAACTAACCACAGAACTAACCATACACATATTACTGAAACATAGTGTTTGTTGTGAAAGTACTGATATGTCATTTTGCTGGTAAATTCTACATTTGTTGCCATGCTACCAACCTTTTTATAGAAAGTGAAAAGAATGTACAGTATATGGCCAAAATTATGTTGTTGTTGTTTTTTTTTAATGATAATCTTCACTCTTCCCAGAACACTTTCCACTAGAGTTTAAGAGCATTAGTGAGGTCTGGCACTGATGTCAGGTGAGGAGGTCTGGGGTGCAGTCGGTGTTCCAGTTCATTTCAAATGTGTTCAGGTCAGGGCTTAGTGCAGGACACTCGAGTTTCTCCACATCAGCCTTAGCAAACTAAATCAATATGCTTTGTTTGAAGAATTTTGCTTCTTATCTCTTTGCTTGTTATCACTTTAATCACTCTTTGTGGAAGAACCACATATGGGTGTGATGGTAAGGTGTCCACATACATTTGGCCATATGGTGTACACACATAACTACAAAAATATAATGTATTTATAATTCCTTGCATGTTTGGAAGATTTTGAATGTATTAATATACAACGATCAGGCACAACATTATGACCACATGCCTAATATTGTGTTGGTCCCCCTTTTTGCTGCCAAAACAGCCCTGACCCATCGAGGCATGGACTCCACTAGATACCTGAAGGTATGCTGTGGTATCTGGCATCAAGGTGCTAGCAACAGATCCTTTAAGTCTTCTAAGTCGCGAGGCTGGGCCTCCATGGATCGGACTTGCTTGTCCAGCTTGATTGGACTGAGATCTGGGGAATTTGGAGGCCAAGTCAACACCTCAAACTCTTTGTTGTGCTCATCAGACCATTCCTGAACGATTTTTGCTTTGTGGCACGGCGCATTATTCTGCTGAAAGACCCCACAGTCATCAAGGAATTCTGTTTGCATGAAAGGGCGTACATGGTCTGCAATATTGCTTAGGTAGTTGGTAAAGTAACATTCACATGGATGACAGAACCCAAGGTTTCCCAGCAGAACATTGCCCAAAACATGACACTGCCTCCGCCAGCTTGCCTTCTTCCCATAAGAAAGATGGAAGAAGATTGAAAATTGCCCTTCTTCCTGGTGCCATGTGTTCCCCCAATAAGCGATGCACCCAGCCATCTATGTGATTCCAAATCAAACGTGATCAGACCAGGCCGCATTCTTCCACTGCTCCGCAGTCCAGTTCTAATGCTCATGTGCCCATTGTTGCTGCTTTTGGCGGTGCACAGGGATCAGTATGGGGCTATGCAGCCCCATACGCAACAAACTGCCTATCTTTCTATTAGAACCAGCATTAACTTCTTCAGCAATTTGAGCAACCTTAGCTCGTCTGTTGGATCGGATCACACGGGCCAGCCTTCACTCTCCACGTGCATTATTGAGCCTTGGCCGCCCATGACCCTGTCACCGGTCCACCACTGTTCCTTCTTTGGACCACTTTTGATAGATACTGACCACTGCAGACCAGGAACACCCCACAAGAGCTGCAGTTTTGGAGACACTCTAATCCAGTGGTCTAGCCATCACAATTTGGTCCTGGTCAGATCAGATGTTCAAAATGTAATCAGTGCTCAGAATGTTATGGCTGATCGGTGTATGCACTGATCACTTTGGACAAATGGTAGATTTGGTTCTTAATCATATACAGGTTTTCCCTCCACTGCGCAAACACTGCGCAAACACTGCGCAAACACTGCGCAAACACTGCGCAAACACTGCGCAAACACTGCGCATGGTTAACGCCCGCGGAAACGAATGCGCAATCGTGAAAACAGTGTTCCGACGTCATTTGACAGCTCGCGCAGATTCGGGAAGTAACAGCGCCGTGGTGTTTTTGTGTCTGCTGTTTTCTGTTCTCCATAAACCCACATTCCTGCGGGCCGAAATGGCGACGTTTATTTCTGTCCCGTTAAAGAAGACTTCAGAAGTTGATCTGGTGAAACCGCTATCGAAATTCATCGCGTCTGCTTATCCGGCGGGTGAGGAGCAGACGGAGTATCTCCGCTCGGTGGATGAGTTGAATAAACTGCGCAAAAGTGCTTTGGGGAGGCCGCTGGACAAACATGAGAGCTCGCTGGAGATCCTGTTACGGTGAGTGCCGCTAGCGAGCTAACTGCTCTAGCTAAGTTAAATATTTATTTATATGTATTCACGTTACTGAAAGCTAACTGATCTCTTTTGTACATACGATCATTATTACTAGCTAAAGTAATATAATATTGACAAACGGGTGTTCCTTAGCGTATTAGCTTGCTGTTGAGTTTGTTAGCATGGACAGCTAGTAAATGGAAACTTCTGGTTACATTTGGATATAAATGACATATCTAACTGTAATTACCAGTTAGTTGTGTCTCGCTATCAATAAAGCCTTTATGCTTTGAGACTTGTACTAGCTACCTAGTTAGCGAGCTAAACTAGCTTTGAAAGCTAGTTAACTAGCAAGCTAGCATAAACAGTGGTTAAGTTCAGTTGGGTGAACTACGTAATGCTTATAGGTCGAGTTTGTGCCAAAACTTTCTTATTTACGCGTAAAAGAGGATTTTAAAAGCGTGTTCAATTTTATGGTAGAAACAAACCGGTTATTTATGTGTGTGTGTGTGTTAAAAAGCCACACCTAAACCGCTCAGGTAATTAGCGAGTTAGCATGAGGACAATTGTGTGTCTGTGTTCAAATCACTCGAATTATACCTCTTTGAATTATTTTATCTTTTGGTTTTGACGAAAAAAAATCGCTTTTTGACAGTTCCTTTAAAATTTGCCTAAAGGATAAAGTCAATTTTTCCAAAATTTTACCAAAAAGGTATCACCCGATTTTTTTTTTTTTTTTTTAATATCCTGAACTAACTAGTTAATAATCTATTTATAATCCTAATAATTAATATCCGGATTATTCATTCGGAGTTTACGGTAGTATAAACGTAATATTTTGACAGCCAGATAAAAACAGATATTAATCTTCAAGTACGCTGAAGAAGGTGAAACTTTAGGATGTCGAAGATGCCTACAGGAAAGCTGGAGACTGTGACACAGCTGTATTTTAATTATTTTATTTTTTGTTTTATTTTAGATTTAATTTTAGATTTTTAAAATATGAAATTTTTAATTGTATTATTTTTTAATAATTTATTTTAGATTTTATTTTCTTTTTATGAAAGAGCACCTCTATTAGGCAGGGAAGTGATGTACGCAGCTCCTTTAATAAACTCAGAGAACTTCCTGCTTTTCCAAGACTCATTTCTCATACAAACCTGGATCATGATGTCATTACAAGCCATTAGTCTTGACATCAATAGGCATGAAGAAGACAAATTGAACTGAGTAAACCTTAGCTGATTAGAAAGCCTGCATATATTTAGGCGTACCCTGAGCTTTATATCTATTGTTTCTTCTCGGGTGTGTGTGACGTGCTTGGTTGTGACACATTTGTTTAAAGAGGAAATAGCTGCCGAGATTTAAGCCAAACTTGAAGTGTTAGTTGTGGTTTTTTTTTTAAAACATGTTTAGTCATTTGAATATTACTCTTCATGCCGGAAAAGGGGAAATGAGATCCTAATTTGTTAAACAAAAATATGAAGGTGTCACTGAAGGGGTTGTATTATTTTTTTTTCTGTTTGGTCCTCATGATTTTTGCTCATTTGAATGCGATAGAAATCTGGGGATAAATAGGGAAGACATTTCTGCTTCATTTGAATGAGTTGACTTTCTGGCACAGGTATAATAAACTGTGTAATATTACTCCAGACATGCAGTATGTGCAGTAATGTGACTGCCCATGGCCATGTTGTTGTGAAAACACTGAAAGGGAATACTAAATGCTGCAGTGACTCATCACAAATGTGAGTGTAATGTACAATTCCCAACTTGTCTGACTCCATTCCTCTTCCCTGCATGTGTTGAATATTTTGTAGTTGAGTCCTCTACAAACCATTACGTTTCATAATCTTTTTCACAGCCCCTGTTCTGGATGAAGATGACTAATGGGTGTATTAGTACCACATTGACCCCAAAAAAAAAGTGTGTGTTTTGTTTATATTAGGAGGAGTTTCTCAGACACACCTACATGGGGAAACCCCACTCGATGAGTTACATAGAGATTCATGAATAACAGTAGCCTAAAATAACAACAGATCATCTTGGGAACAAGCTTGGCAACATGCCACATCAAAGCAATCGGTGTACGTCAGTTTTTTTGTGCTAATGTGTTGTTAAAATTACATCAGAAGGTTTCAAATGACACACGGTCACATGATAATCACATTAGTGCCAGTTACATTTAAAGAGTCATGTGTTTTTCCAAATTCCTCATTGAGAATAAAAATGACTATTATTCATATACTATATATAAAGAAACATTATTTATAAAGTAAATTGGACAAGATCATACTGCTGGTCAAAAAAATTCACATCAACGCATGCCAGTTGAGATCAAGCTGAGAACATTTTAGATTTGATATAGCCAAGTTAGAGTACAATGGGTGTAGTATTTTGCCTCCAATTTATTCTTATTATTGCAAATAATATGATGGACTTATCCTTTTTCTGTCTGTGAGAATACACACTTGTTTTCTTCCTTTTTCTAGGCTAAATATGTTTAAGGTTAAAAAAAAACAAAAAACAATTTTATGAGCAACCAGACCTTGCATAAAATATTTTAGAGTTTAAAATCTGAAAATACAGTATATATTTATTAAAATAAATTTTAAAAACTTCTCTTCCCTCCCCTACAGGTACTACGATCAGCTATGTGCAGTCGAGCCTAAATTTCCTTTCCCCGAGGTAACTTTCATACGTACCACATGAATGCATGCATGTTAAACTGATTTAAACACACTGCATGTATATACACCGATCAGGTATAACATTATGAGCAGTGAGAGGTGAAGTGAATAAGACTGATTATCTCCTCATCATGGCACCTGTTAGTGGGTGGGATATATTAGACAGCAAGTGAACATTTTGTCCTCAAAGTTGATGTGTTAAGCAGGAAAAATGGGCAAGTGTAAGGATTTGAGCGAGTTTGACAAGGGTCAAATTGTCATGGCTAGACGACTGGATCAGAGCATCTCCAAAACTGCAGCCCTTTATGTCCTGTAAGTGTTCTGTAATTGGGGTCTCCATGGGCCCCACCTCGCAACTTACAGGACTTAAAGGATCTGCTGCTAACATCTTGGTGCCAGATACCGCAGCACACCTTCAGGGATCTAGTTGAGTTCATGCCTTGATGGGGCAGAGCTGTTTTGGCAGCAAAAAGGGAACCAACACAATATTAGACAGGTGGTCATAATGTTATGCCTGATCTGTGTATGTAGATATAGATATACATACATAATTAGATATACATACAAACATACACTGAGTGTTATTCTTTTTTCCCCAGCTGTGTCTAACATTTACATGGAAAGATGCTTTTGATAAAGGATCTCTGTTTGGAGGCTCAGTTAAACTTGGTAAGTCTTACTGTCTCATATACCCTCAAATGCAATAACCAGTATGACATAAATGTAGATGTTTATCGCAGAACATGTGCTGCCAGTGAGTGCAATTTTGACTATTTTGGTTGTGTGTTGTTTTTTGTTTTGTTTTTTAGCTTTGGCGAGTGTGGGCTATGAGAAAACATGTGTGTTGTTTAACATTGGGGCACTCTCCAGTCAGATTGCGTCAGAGCAGAACCTGGACAATGACGAGGGACTGAAGACAGCTGCCAAGTTCTACCAGGTCAGAGTTTCAGTTTACACACAAGCCAGCAGACCAGACGTTATCCATTTCTTGAATAATTAAAGTGAATATTGAACAAGAGTCTTTTGTATCTATAACACTTTTACCTCTGTTTTTAGTTGGCATCTGGTGCATTTGCACACATAAAGGACACGGTTCTATCTGCTCTCAATCGGGAGCCGACTATGGATATTTCTCCAGAGACAGTGGGAACACTCAGTCAAATCATGCTCAGTCAAGCACAAGAAGTCTTCGTCATCAAAGCCACTGCTGGTGTGTAAATGGGATGTAACCTCCCAGTATGGGAAATGCATCACATTTGTTAATTTTATTACGGGGGTTTAAAACTAGAAAAATACTAACTTACAGTTTTTGATTTATTGGCTATAAGCTTGTGCGATTATGGTTATAATATTGTATGGCATAGGGAAGCAGGATTATAGAAAAATATTGTTTGACTGAAAATTCCATATAATAACCAGTGACCGTAGTTTATGAATTGCATAACAGCTCTGACACCTAGAATTTATTTTAGCCATTTTTTTATTCTTATTCACCTAGAATTTATTCTAGGCATTCAGTGTAGCTGCTAAAGTTAAATAAAAAACATTTTCATAAGAGATAAAAGACTAAGCATGTTGGTTCTTAGTGGGTATAAACCCTTGTGTCTCTTTTGTAAAGAAGCTCTGGTGGTTGTTATAGAATACAATTGATGTCACTATTTAAGACACAGATGAATATGGCTGAAGATGGCCTGCAAGCAAAAATTTAAAGATTCATCGATCCAGTTTTATTGTTTCTAAAGAAATAGTAGACATTCAGGAATATTTTAGAAAGTAGATTTTAGAAATGATGCAAAGAGTGATGACCAATCTGTCCAGAGGCTAATCAAGCATTTGCGAATGTTAGCTTTATTCTGCACACATATGCAATGTTTGTTAAATGTAAACATAGCATTAATCAGTATACTAAATGTTTATATCCAGTTTATGTCCTGCATTGTGTTTTAAGAGATAATTTGTGCTAACCTATAGAATACATGCACTTGGGTAAATAAAATAATTACATTTACACTGATCTGTAGGTTTAATAACTGGCTTCTATCATTTATATGGCTTCTTTGATTTGCTTTACAGACAAGATGAAAGATGGCATCATTGCTAAGCTAGCCAATCAGACTGCAGATTACTATGGTGATGCTTTCAAGCAGTGCCAGTACAAAGAGAACCTGCCCAAGGTATGCCCCAAAGCAGTTGCTTCTAGAGAGATATCCAGTAGTGGTTATGGTGAATACAATATATGTTTTTAAGACTGACACAATGCATGCAGCCACAGTGGGTGCATGTCTCTAATGGACATTAGTTAGTTCTCTTAGACACGCACCCATGAACACTAGGAATTTCAGTTTCTGCCTTTGTCTTTCCTCCCACTGATCTGTGAGTGTGATCGCTGCATGAGCGTTGTGTGAAGGTTTGGTTGATGTTTGCTGAAGGTTGCGTGCTGATTTGCTGTTCTGTTCTCTCTTTCTGCGCCCTGTGCTGTGTGTCTGTGCTCGTTTGTGGATGCTCGTGGTGTTTGTTCGTGTTTGCTGTGGTGTTTGTGGTTGCCTTTCCCTGGTCAGTATTTTTATTTCCAGGAAGTGCTACCAGTCTTGGCTGCCAAGCACTGCATGATGCAAGCCACTGCAGAGCTCCATCAGTCAGCTCTGGCCAAACAGAAGAAACGTTTTGGAGAGGAGATTGCACGTCTTCAGGTGAGTGCTGTGGGGAAAATACAAATAATTAAGCATTGACTGCTCCATGGGCAACCTAATCAAATGATAGCATCTATTCTTATTTTTAATTAGACACAATTTGTTTATTTGTAATGCTTTTTTTATTGTGCAGCATGCCACAGAGCTCGTTAAGACTGTAGCCTCACGGTATGATGAGTACGTGAACGTTAAGGATCTCTCTGATAAGATCAGTCGTGCTCTCACAGCTGCTAAGAAAGACAACGACTTCATCTACCACGATCGTGTACCTGAGGTGAAAGACCTGGAGCATATTGGCAAGGCATCCCTTGTTAAGGCAACTGCTATTCAAGTACCACTCAGCCAGAAGTTCACAGGTGAGTAAATGACTGATTAGTAATGTTCCCAACTCTACATCTCACATTTAAGAAACAAACTGTGTAACCATGTAAGCTTGCAGCATCATATGTTTCTGCAACATTGACAAATAACATTTAAATTGTGATTTATAAAAATTAATTAAGATCATTTATAAAGGGGCATTAGTGGCTCAGTGGTAGGTTTCTCGCCTACCATGCGGAAGGCCCTGGTTCAATTCCCAGCCAATGCCCAAACCCCAGCCACTGGATGCAGTGCCAGTCCCAAGCCCGGGGGGAAAAAAAAGGGAGGGTTGCGTTAGAAGGGCATCCGGCGTAAAACCTGTGCCAAGTTGTTGTGTGGACTAGTTGGTCCGTTGTGGTGAACCCAAACAGAGAGCAGCCGAAAGCAACTATAATTAAGATCATTTATAAAGCAGTCAAGCAGCAAATTCATCCTTTTCCTTCAGTTATCCAATGGTTGCCCATTTAAAAGAGCTCAACGATTTCAGTTTCATATCTAACTGGCTTTTGTCATTTAATATTTTGTGAATTTATGATGTAAAATTATATTGTGTGTTGTATGCAATTTGTGCTAGCATTTTTCATCAGAACAGCAAGACAATGTGGTAATGGTAGCAGTTTCTGCACTACCACAAAAACAGTAATATAACTGACTTGGCTGTTTTACTACAGTAAAAGTTCCACTGTGTTTAAATTCCCTTTTTTTAATTAGATTTGTTATTCATTGAAATATGCTGCAGTTAATTAAAATTGTCTGATTTCCTTTTTCCAGATGTTTTTGAGAAAATGGTGCCTATGTTAGTTCAGCAGTCTTTGAGCATAGCCAGTTCCAGAAAGGCCGATATGGTCAACAGACTTGTGGGCAGTTTGCGGGAGGCGACCAACCTCTGTAATGGGTAAGATTTTGTTTTGTTTTGTTTTCAGACATTTGTAATTTACTGTGGACACCAAGAAGCTAAACACCAATATTATTTTCTCACTGAACTGAGTTACGGAAGTAGAGTTTATTTATATATACCGTCATTTCTGAATTTGGTCATTGATTTTGTACAACAGCAGTATGTTATCCACACTCTGTGTACTATACTGTGTCATGAATTAGCTAATCGTTAACCAAATAAGCATAAATACTTGTTCAGGAACACTGATGTGAATATGAATATGGTAGTGATTATGGATTATTTGTGGGTTTTGCTGAAACTGGTTATTTGGAACTGTTTGATGATTATTTGATTGAATTTTGTCAGGGTGTTGGCTTCACTCAACCTGCCAGCAGCGCTAGAGGATCTCTCCGGCGATTCAGTCCCCCAGTCCATCCTGGAGAAGAGTCGTGCTGTGATCCAACAGGGAGGCCTGAACAGCATTGAGCAGCTGATCAAAGATCTACCAGAACTGCTACAGAGAAACCGAGAAATACTGGATGAGGTTGGTTTCTTTCACTCGCTCTTTTTTCCTCCTCCTTCAACATTTTTGTATTGCTTTATGGTTGTGTGTATGAGACAAGTAAAAAAATGATCAGTTCATGGTCATTTACTATTTTTCCCACTCTTCTTATAGTCTCTTAAGATTTTGAATGATGAGGAGGCAACCGACAATGAGCTCCGAGCGAAATTCAGCCAACGGTGGAACAGAACTCCATCTGGAGACCTATACAAACCCCTCAGAGCAGGTAAACACACACACAAACAAGATGTGAGGTTAACTTGGTCCAGCTTACTGTTCACTTAAATGCACATCAGAAGAATATCTAATATCGCATAAAATGACTCCACATAAACTTATATTGCTTTGAATAAATGTTTCTGCGTATGTTTGTGATCGTAGAGGGTGGAAATTTCCGAAACATATTGGATAAAGCTGTGCAAGCTGACCAGGTGGTAAAGGAGCGCTATAACAGTCACTGTGAGATGATCGCTCTGCTCTGCAAGCCAGAGAACGAGTTGTGTGCGGCCATTCCTTCAGCCAACCCTGCCAAGACTCTTCAGGGCAGTGAGGTAAAAGGCACACTGTTATGAGATGCTAATAAAATGGGGCCAGTGTTTTACTTTACAGTAAGCATTAGTTGCGGCTTGTTGATGATATTCACCCACAGGAATGCATTCTATACTGTTTAGGTGGTAAACGTATTGAAGGCTCAGTTGGCCCAGCTTGATGAGATCAAACGGGATCGCGAGATTCTGGAAGGAGAGATAAAGGCTGTGACCTTTGACATGACCACAAAGTTCCTCACAGCCTTGGCTCAGGATGGAGCCATTAATGAGGAGGCCCTTTCCACTGGAGAACTGGACACTCGCTACGGTGCATACACACAGCGTGTTCAGCAGAACCTCCGCTCCCAGGAGGACACACTGGCCCAAGTACAGGTATGCATATTAGCAGAAGTCTGGGCCCAAAATTCTGGCAGCGCATATTCTGTGCAGACCAATATAGTACACATGTCTGTGTACTTTGTACGTTTAAGGGTTGGTTGGTTGTTTTTGTTTCCTTACATCTTTGTTTACTAGCAATGCAGTAGTTGACTAGTAGTTGTAACTGAGTTAGGTGGATTGCTTTCATTTGATCATTTCTGCCTCTCTATTTCAGACTTCTCATCAGGAGTTTGCAGCACTCAAGCAGTCTAATGCTGAGGCCAACCACAGGGAGGAGGTGTTGAAAAAACTGGCCTCAGCTCATGATAGCTACATTGAGATCAGCTCCAATCTTAAAGAGGGCACTAAGGTAACACACAAACATACATGACACTGTAAACATACACATTGCACTATAACATTGAGAATTCTCACTTGCCTGTGTAAATAGAGTAAGATCAGGCTAGAGTTAATGAACAGAGTTTCATTTAACTGCTAGGAGATGGGGAGATTGTCAGTAATTTGAAGTAATCAAATCATTTTTCTACTGCAATTAAACCTTCCTCCTGGTGGTACTGGTAGTGGCAGACATGTTTGTCTTTGACAGACAGAAGTATTTAAACACGCTCCAAAAGCTTTACTGAACATCTGTGATTATCAACGTCAGCATGTAGCCCTACTGTAGCTGAAATTCAAACATTTTAAATATACAGAGTTTAGGAATAATCTAAGTTAATCACTGTGGTAATGATAGTACAGATATTTCCATGTCTAATAGAGCTCAATGAATACCTGAATACACTATTCAAATACTGACATCTACCTGGATATGTAAATACTGATTTGTATCCCTAGCTTATGCATTTATTTTAAGTGTTATTTCCCAGTTTTTGAACCTGTTAACTTCTTCGTCTTCGTCTTCCTCCATTTACTCCAAACAGTTCTACAATGATTTAACAGAAATCCTGCTGAAGTTCCAGAATAAGTGCTCTGACATTGTTTTTGCTCGTAAGACTGAGCGGGAGGAGCTTCTCAAGTAAGTGTGTGTGAGATTATTCAACCAGAAGTGCTGAAGACATTGCAGATATGCTTTAAATATGTAATTCTGCCAATTGCAAAGATAAACTGAGTACATAAGAAAATAACTGGCATTTTCAAGCAAAGTGCAGACCTGTTGGTAAAAGGTACATTTAGCTACTTTCCTGTATGGAAAATTTATAAATAGGATGTAGTTTACTTTGGATCACCTTTGTGCACTTACTGAAATGAGGTACATGAAAAAGAGAGAAACGCTCTTAACTAAACCAACAGGCCTGCCAAACCTATTTTTAGTTCACTGAATTACTGCCCAAAAGGCTAATAACCAGGGTAGGCATAGATTTGAACTTTTTTTGCATTTGATTTAATAAAGTGTTAGGTTTCTCATGCAGTAATGTTTTATTGACAGGGAGTTGCAGCAGAGCATTGCTCGTGAGCCAAGTGCACCTTCCTTTAATGTCCCAGCTTACCAGTCTAATAACCCAGCCCCTGCTGCAGGAGGCCCCACCCCTGCTCCCCGGACCGTTTTTGTGAGTTTCCAGTCAGAGCATTCATCCAGTCAGGTCAATCAATAATTGTTTTTCTGGTTATTATGTGACTGTTTCTGATGTGTTACAGCCAGTGCAGCCTCAGGCTAAATCGCAGCCTCCAGCAAGACCACCACCGCCCAACTTTACTGCTCAGGCCGCCAGTAGCACCAGCACAGAGCCTCACAGCCAAGCTCTGCCCTCTGTCAGCTCCAATCCCCCACCTGTGGCACCACCCTCTGCACCATCCCAGGCTCAAGGACCACCCTACCCCTCTTATCAGGGCTATCCAGGGTATATTCTCTCTCTCTCTCGCGCTCTCTCTCGCTCTGCTTGTTTATAACTAACATAAGTACCCCAGACCTACTTAAAATCACCTGATTTATAAATATCATAGACTTGCTCAGTAAATCTGCAGTAAAAAAAAAAAAGGAGGGGGGGGGGGGGGGACCTGGTTCAGGAAAAGTTGCATATGAATGATGACATGGTACCCAGAAAGTTGGCTGGAATTGTGGTTTAACTTGTCTTAAAAGTGCAAGTGTAATTTAAATTAATAGCTAAGCAACTAGTTAATTGCATTGTAATAAATTACTTATATGCATGGGATGCATGAACAATAGATAATGAGGGATACCATTATCTTCCAAGAAGGGGATATCAGTAGAGTTACATGATAATATTGTGCACTTTTTTCCCTCAGGGTTGTTGTTTTTTTTAAGTGTTTTTGTGTCATTGCATGTTTTTGTTTTGAGAAAAAATCCCATAGCAAGTATATCTTTGGAATTTACTGCTCAGAATGTTCAGGGTTACTAGTAGGACTTGAATAATATATGATGATATTCATAAAACCTACAGTAACTGTGTTTGTGTTTTTTTTTTTCTTCAGGCTTTATCAAATGCCACTACCGTATAACCACTATGGATATGGGTATGGCATGCCCTACATGCCCTTTCAAGCTCAGGGACAGGCTGGTTACCCTGGAGGTCCTCCTGTCCAGCAGCCTTATCCGTATCCTCAACAGCCGCCCCAGCAACAGCCCTACTACCCCCAGCAGTAGGCAGCATTTACCCTGGGCCCTCTCTGCCAGCTACAGCCATGTTGCCCCTGATATACTAGCACTCCTTCCTTTTACACTTAATCTGTAACACTTTTCACTCTTCCACCATGTCTCTAACACCTGACTTCATTTGGGCAGAGATTAGAACACTAGAAGGACCAATGGGATTTGCCCTGAAAACCCGTGCCCACTCTGCTTTAAGCTTCAGAGAGATGCTCTGCTCTGTCTGAACTTTCTGATTTTCCCACTCATACCCAAAGTCAAGCTGCTGGCCGCCTGCCTGCCGCTGTGTATACCTTATTTTTGTAACAAATATTGAATAGAAGTACACAAGTTATGTAGGCATTTTCGTACCAAGATGATGAAGATAATCATTAGGGGAAGAAATAATATTACTGTAACCACACTCTCTGTTGATCCTACAATCAGCACTTTGGGAAAGGAACAGTTTAATTAAACAGTGAATAACACCTGACATGTATCTGTCATTCAAAAAAAACAAAACTTTTTGTTTCTCTTTTTTTCTGTGTAATTAAAGTCTGTCTGATACTAAAATGCAGTTTACTTTCTCTATGGATGTTTAAATCTTGAAAAGCAATGTTTGTCCCTGATTTTTCGGCACTACTATATTAAAATTGTGTGTCTTGGATTACAGCAATGCCAGAAGGCTGCTTTTCACAGCGTATGTTAAAAAATATATTTGCATATCTTTTTTTCCCTTTCTTATGCATTAACAGGTGGATAAAGAGATGAGGTTGCTGTAGCCAAGATTTTTTTTTTTTTTAAATATTCATTTTGAAATAATAATTCATACATTTATACAAAGTTCTTATGGAAGTCTGTGGCTTTAGTTTAGTTCAGAATAAAATATTGAAGTTCCATTTAAGTGTTCCCATTAAAACATGTTAGTAAAATATCTGCTCAAGGGATAAGGTCTATTCTGGCCCCATAAATGACCCCTTAAGAACTGTGATGCTTTTTTTATTATTATTTTTTTTTTATTTAAAGTTTGCCCTTTGGTGATGTAGCTGAGGTGCATGAGGTGTGTGTGTCCTCAGTGACACAAGTATGCAAATTGTGACAAATGTTAAGACTTCATCATGTTCCACGATGTGCCTGTCATCACTCATTTGCTCATGTGGAGTTGAACTTTGACATTGAACGTCATTCATCACTTAATGTAAAAGTCTAGTCACTTGTCATTCCCTTCACCTAAAAACAACCTTCACAATTTCACACCAGTGAATCCACATGACACACCATGCTAAAATTCTTAGCCCCATTTCACAGGATGTGTAGGTAGCTTATTGAGAAACATTGGGAATTGATTTACTTAGAAAAGTCAGTCATGTTGCTGTTTGTTGCATTTAAATTGTAATCTAAATTCTGCCTAATGATGCATTGCTGGATGTGCGCTTCAGAAAATCCTCCTCTTCCAACAACTGAGCCAGCCACTATTAACGCTTTCTTTTCACCTCAGGAGATCATTTAAATGTAAAATTACAAATGTAAAATGTAAAAGAGAATGTAAATTGATTTCTAAAATAAAGAAACTAGTAGGTGCACTGCAAGAGAATGGTCCTCACTCACTCACTTTCAGTAACTTTCTCCTGATCAGGGTTGTGGAGGATCTGGTGCCTTGGGATCCTAGGAACAAACCCTGGATGACACACCAGTCCATTTTAGAGCACCATGCATGCACATGTACATACACTGTACATACACAATTTCATGCTCCAAATTTTGTGGGAACAGTTTGGGGATGCCCCCTTCCTGTTCCAACAGGACTGCACACCAGTGCACAAAGCAATGTCCAAGACATGGATGAGTGAGTATGGTGTAGAGGAACTTTACTGGCCTGCACAGAGTCCTGACCTCAACCTGATAGAACACCTTTGGGATGAATTAGAGCGGAGACTGCGAGTGAGGCCTTCTCGTCCGCCATCAGTGTCTGACCTCACAAATGTGCTTCTAGAGGAACAACAATCCCAGATTCTTATTTAGTACAGTAGCTAGATTGACAAAACATCAGATATCTGAAGAGAGTACTCCATCACAGTTTAATAGTGAGGACTTACGATAGTATCAGGAATAAAATAATGGATGTTCAATCTTTGACAACATCCGGTGATCTAGTCCAACCTAAAGCTCCACATTCAAAGCTACAATGCTTTACAGATATAGGGAAGGAAGAGCTGTATAAACTTATCACCACGGCTAATTCAACAACATGTTTGTTAGATCCAATTCCAACTAGATTACTGAAAGAAGTGATACACACAGCTGGAGAGCCTCTCCTCAACATTATTAATTCCTCATTATATTTAGGTCCCGTCCCTAAACCTTTCAAGCTAGCAGTTATTAAGCCTCTTCTTAAGAAACCTAAACTAGACCCTAATGACTTATTAAATTACAGACCGATTTCAAACCTTCCTTTTATATCTAAAATATTAGAAAAGGTTGTGTCTACTCAATTATGCTCCATCTTACAGGGAAACAATATCCTTGAAGAATTTCAGTCAGGTTTCAGGCCCCATCATAGCACAGAAACTGCACTAGTTAAGATCACAAATGACTTGTTTTTAGCTTCGGACCAAGGCTGCATCTCAATATTAGGCTTACTTGATCTTAGTGCTGGATTCGACTCTATAGATCATAACATTCTCGTAGACCGCTTACAAAATCACATAGGTATTCAGGGACAGGCATTAAAATGGTTTAGATCCTACCTGTCTGATCGATACCATTTTGTAGATTTAAATGGAGAAATGTCCAGTGTAATGACAGTGAAATATGGGGTCCCACAAGGATCAGTTTTAGGACCTCTGCTTTTCTCAATATACATGCTTCCCTTAGGCAACATCATTAGAAGGCATGGGATTAGTTTCCATTGTTACGCTGACGATACACAGTTATATATCAAAACCAGATGAAATATCTAAACTGTCTAGATTAACAGAGTGTGTTAAAGATATTAAAGATTGGATGACTGATAATTTTCTATTACTAAATCCTGATAAGATGGAGATATTACTGATTGGTCCAAAAACCAGTATACAGAAGCTCTCACAATTCAACCTGTACTTAGAAGGATGTTCTATTACTAATAGCTCTACAGTGAAAGACCTGGGCGTAATATTAGACAGCAATTTGTCCTTTGAAAAACGTATCTCCGATATTACAAAAATAGCCTTCTTCCACCTCAGAAATATCACCAAGCTTAAGAACATTTTATCTGTTTCTCATGCAGAAAAGCTAGTTCACGCATTCATGACCTCCAGACTGGACTATTGTAATATAGGTGGTTGTCCTGCATCTTCAATAAACAAGCTACAGTTAGTCCAGAATGCAGCTGCCAGAGTCCTTACCAGGTCAAGAAAGTATGATCATATAACCCCAATATTATCATCCCTGCACTGGCTACCTGTTAAGTTTAGAATTGATTATAAACTAGCACTACTTACATACAAGACTCTAAATGGTTTAGCTCCCACGTATCTAGCCAATCTTCTAACACGTTACAATCCATCACGCTCCTTAAGATCTCGAAACTCCGGACTTCTGGTAGTTCCCAGAATATCAAAGTCTACAAAAGGGGGTAGAGCTTTTTCGTATTTAGCTCCTAAACTTTGGAATAGTCTTCCTGACAGTGTTCGGGGCTCAGACACAGTCTCCCAGTTCAAACGTAGACTAAAGACATATCTCTTTAGCCAGGCATACACCTAATACATCCCATAACTTTGTGCTCCAATACATCTGATTAAATGCACATCATCATCTAGTGCCTGCTAATGTTATGAATAGCAGCTACGCTAATTCCTTTCCATTTGTTTCCCTTCTTCTACCCACCCCCGAGTCACACAGAGATTGTGCCAGCTCCGGTGGCATCCAGAGATGGACCAGCTCCAGCTGGGTTCTGCTTTTTGAGGACTGGAGTATTCAAAGCAGCACTGCCAACCCTATGTGGACATTTTACACGTAACATTCTACACATGCTGTATCTGCATCACACAACTAATGCAGAAAGGACATTGTTCATATCACACTCTCCGGTG